>JBBMOL010002003.1:0-29744 GCA_037954665.1 Laguncularia racemosa
AAATTTGTGGGATATTTTAAGACATATTTGTAGACAATATTTGGACATTTTAGTAATGAATTTTGGTTACAAGTTTGTGAAATATTTGCAGACACTTTGTTGATGTATTGCAGTAATTTTTGATAACGAATAATTTGGTTTAACATTTGATGTAAATTGGCTGACATTTATGCGAATGCAATAACAACTTTGTTTATAGAAGATATTTGTAAGACATTTTGTTGTATGCAATAAGTTGAAAATTCAGAAAATTTTGTATATGTGTATCAGTATTATTTGAAAGGAACATTTTAGTGATTACAACTTGTTTAAATAGCAAGATTTTGTTCGCAATGTCACAACGATTAAGAATTTGTGGCTATATTTTGCGTAATTTTGTAAGCAATATTTGTTAACGAATGATTTTGTGTAATATGTTTAAGTAATATTTGCAAACTTTGGCGTATGTTTGCACTGTTTAGTGCACTTTATGTGCACAATTGACTGAAATTTTTGAGTGTTTTCACTGTTTGGGACAACTGACCATTTTGTGCAATTTAGAATTTTAAAACTTGTTGCGTTTCTCGCAGTTTGGAAGGAAAGGACATTTTTAGTGACAATTTGTATAAAAATTTGGTAGACATTTATTGTGGAAACTTGCAATATTGTAAGATTTTGTAGGCATTTTCAACATTTTTGCAGCAATGCAATTTGAGTTACATGTTTAGTGACATATTTGTAAACAAGATTTGTTAAATGCGCTGAATTGTTACATGTTTTGGACAACTTACGAACATTTTGTGAATGAGTATTTTTGTAGCAGTCATTTGTACATCTGGTGAAAATTGGCAGAATTTCATATGTAATGAAATATTTGTAGCACATTTTGAGCTAAATTTAGTACATTTGCGTGAATGGATGAATTTTGTTACAATTTAGTGAAATATTTGCAAGCAACATTTGTTGTGGTATTGCAGCTACTTTGTTTAGTAAGACAAGGACATTTATATTTATACATAGAGTGTTAAAATTTGCCGTGACTCCATTGCGATGAAATTTGAGTACATTTGTACGAATATTTGACGACATTTTGAACGCTATTTTGAGAGAATTAATGAAATTGGTATTCGGAACAGAATTAAAATTGTGATTGCGACTTTGCGCAAATTGTACATGTTTTGATATTACACTTTGGTAACTTTGTAAAGAATATTACAAATGTTTGTGTGCATTTTGGGCAAATACAATGTAATTGTGTTTACTGCGACACGCATATTTGTGTTACATGTTTTGTACAATATTTCAACGAACATTGTTGTGTGTAATCGCTCTTTGTTTAGTAGACAGACATTTAGTACAATCATAGAGTGATTAAAATTGTGGCCGTGACATTTTCATCCGATGGCAGAACACGTTGACACATTTAGCGATGTATTGTACAGCTATGTTTTAACGACGATTTGCGTGACACTGCCGATGATATTTGTGTTACAAGTTATAGTGACAATATTTGCACGACAACATTTGTTGTGTGGTAATTAGCACTTTTTTAGTAGACAAGGAATTTATGTACAATAATAGAGTGATTAAAATTGGGCTGACATTTTCATCGCATGGCACACAACGTGACACATTGTAGCATGAATTGTGCAGCTATGTTGAAGACATATTGCGTGACACGCGAATGATATTGTTAAATGTTAGTGACAATATTTGCACGAAACATTTGTTGAGGGAATGAGTTTGTTTAGTAAACAAGGAATTTATAGTCAATACAAGTGATTAAAATTGGCCGGCATTTTCATCGCATGCAGCAACAACGTTGACAATTTAGCGAGATTTGTAGCAGCTATGTTGTACGACAATTTGCGTGACAACTGCCGAATATATTTGTGTTCAAGTTTAGTGACAATATTTGCACGACAACATTTGTTGTAGTGTAATTCAGCTACTTTGTTTAGTAGACAGGACTTATAGTAAATCAAGATGATTAAAATTGTGGCCGTGACTTTATCCGATGGCGAAACGTGACACATTTTAGCGATATATTGTGAGCTAGTTTACGACATATTTGCGTGACAACTGCGCATGATATTTGTGTTACAATGTTAGTGACATTTTGCACGACAATTGTTGTGTGGTAATTCAGCTCTTGTTTAGTAGACAGACATTTATAGTACATATATATAATTGGCCGGATTAGCGTGCAGCAACACGTTGACTTGTGATTTTGCAGCTTTACGCGTATGGCACCAGTTTGTTCATTTTATGACATTAGACAATTGTTGTGGTATTCTCTTTGTTTGACAAGACTTATGCATCTGATTAAATTGGGCGGACTTATCCGGGCAGCACAACTAATTTTACGAATATGTAGCTGTTGTAACATTGGTGACAACTCGAATATATTTTTTACAGTTATGACAATTTGAAATTGTGTGGTAATCACTTTTGTAGACGATTATACAATAGTAATGCAATGATATTTGTGGTTACAATGTTTATAGTGACAATATTTGCAACGACAACATTTGTTGTAGTGGTAATTGCAGCTACTTTGTTTGAGTAAGGACAAGGACATTTATAGTTACAATACATAGAGTGATTAAAATTGTGGCCGTGACATTTTCATCGCGATGGCAGCAACAACGTTGACAACATTTGTAGCGATGATATTTGTAGCAGCTATGTTTGTAACGACAGTATTTGCAGTGACAACTGCCGCAATGATATTTGTGGTTACAATGTTTATAGTGACAATATTTGCAACGACAACATTTGTTGTAGTGGTAATTGCAGCTACTTTGTTTGAGTAAGGACAAGGACATTTATAGTTACAATACATAGAGTGATTAAAATTGTGGCCGTGACATTTTCATCGCGATGGCAGCAACAACGTTGACAACATTTGTAGCGATGATATTTGTAGCAGCTATGTTTGTAACGACAGTATTTGCGGTGACAACTGCCGCAATGATATTTGTGGTTACAATGTTTATAGTGACAATATTTGCAACGACAACAATTTTTTGCACGACAAAATTTTTTTGTTGTGGTAATTCCCCTATTTTTTTTAGTAAGGACAAGGACTTTTAAATCAAAACAAAGTGTTAAAATTGTGGCCCTGACTTTTCATCGGGGCAAGAACAACGTTTACAACTTTTTACGATGATATTTTAAGTATGTTTTTTTAAGACAATATTTTCGGGGCAATGCCAATGATATTTTTTTGTTTAAAGTTTGTAGTGACAATATTTTTTAACGACAACATTTGTTGAGTGGGGAATTGCAGCCTTTTTTTTGAACGCAGGAATTTATAGTGACAAACATAGGTGATTAAAATTGGCCTGACTTTTACGGGATGGCAGCAAAACTTGACACATTTTTCGATGAATTTTTGAGCTTGTTTTAAAGACATATTTGCGGGGAAAAATCCGAAGAATTTTGGTTTTTAAGTTTTTTTTGGGCAAAAATTTCAACACAACTTTGTTGTGTGGAATTTCAGCTACTTTGTTTAAATAAGGGCAAAAACATTTTTTTACAATTTAAAAGGTGATTAAAAAATTTTGGGGCCGGGGATTTTCATCGGAGGAGCAAAACGTTGACCATTTGTAGGTGATTTTTGTAGAGCTATGTTTGTAAAACAAATATTTCGGGTACAACTCCGAATGTTTTTTGGTTTAAAAGTTTATGAAATTTTCAGGGGGAAATTTTGTTGTTGGGGGAATTCAAAACTTTTTTGGAAGGCGGAATTTTTTAGGGGAAATACATAAGGTTAAAAATTGGGGCCGGGCATTTTTTCCTGGCAAAAAAAAAGTTTCCTTTGTAAAAGATATTTGTAGCAAACTTTTGTTTTTAAAACAAAAATTTGCGGGGGGCCCCGGGGAAAGTATTTTTTCGTTAAAATTTTGTAGGAAATTTTTTCCGCAACATTTTTTTTGGGGTAATTCCTTTTTTTGATAAGCAAGGAATTTTTAGGCAAAACTGAGTGTTAAAATTTGGCCCCTGCATTTTCATCGGATGGCAGCAAAACGTTGACAACTTTGTAGCGATAATTTGTAGCAGCATGTTTTAACGACAATTTTGGGTGCAACCCGAATGATATTTTGGGGGTTCAATGGGTTTAGTTACAATATTTGCAACGGGCAACCCTTTTTTGTAGTGGTAATTGCGCTACTTTTTTTAAGTTAAAAACAAGGGGCATTTATTGGACAAAACAAAAGAAATGATTAAAATTGTTGGGGCCCTGACTTTTCACGCATGGCAGCAAAAAACGTTGACAACATTTGTAGCAAAGATATTTTTTTTTAGCAGCTATGTTTTTAAGACAGTAAAATTTTCAGGGACAACTGCCGCAAAGAAATTTTTTGGTTACAATTTTTTATAAATGACAAAATTTGGGGAACGACAAAAATTTGTTGTTGGGTAATTCCCGCTACTTTGTTTAAATAAGGACAAGGACTTTTTTAGTTACAATAATAAAGTGATTTAAAAATTTTTGGCCGTGACATTTTTTATCGCGATGGGGCCAGCAAAAAACGTTGACAACATTTTTTAGCGTTTATATTTGTAGCAGCTTGTTTGTAAAGCCCTTTTTTGGGCGGTGGAAAAACTTTCCGAATTTATATTTTTGGTTTAAAGGGTTTTTTTGTGACAATATTTGCAACGACAAGATTTTTTGTTTTTTGGGAATTCCCGCCACTTTTTTGGGGGGTAAGGGGGGCAAGGACATTTTTTAGTGACAAAAAACAAAAGAGTGATTAAAATTTTGGCCCAGTGCCTTTTTTCATCGCAAAAAGGGGGCAAACAAAAAACGTTGACAACATTTGTGCGATGATTTTGGCAGCTATGTTTGTAACGACAATATTTTTTTTGGCCCCCCGGGGACAACTGGGCCCTAATGAAAATTTTTTTCGTTACAATGTTTTGGGGAAATAAAAATATTTGCAACGACAACATTTGTTTTTTAGTGGTAAATTTCCGCTTTGTTTGAGTAACGCAAGGACATTTATGGGGACAATTTCTAAGTTTATTTAAAATTGTGGCCCTGAACATTTTCATCGCCTTTGGGAGCAACAACGGGTTGGGCCGGGATTTTTTAGCGGGTGAAAATTTTAGCAGCTATTTTTTTTTCGACAGTTTTTGCGGGGGACAACTGCCGCAATGGGTATTTTGGTTACAATGTTTATAAATGCAATATTTGGGAACGACAAATTTGTTGTTGTGGAAAAAACCCGCCCACTTTGTTTAAATTTAAAGGACCCAAAGGGCATTTTAGTTACAATTCTGAGTGATTAAAATTTGGCCCGGTTTACATTTTCAAACGCGATGGCAGGGAACAACGTTGACAACATTTTGGGACGATGTATTTGTAAAAAACAGCTTTTGTTTTAAACAATATTTGCGGGGACAACTGCCGAATGATTTTTTTGTTCCCAAAGTTTTAGTGACAAAATTTTCAACGACAACATTTGTTTTTGGGTAATTCCCGCTCTTTTTTTGATAAGGGCAAGGGCATTTTAAAATGACAATACATTGAGTGATTAAAAGGGGGGGGGGGGGGGGCATTTTCATGCGATGGGAGCAACAACGTTGACAACATTTTTACGATGATATTTTTTTAGCAGCTATGTTTTTTAACGACTTTTTTGCGGTGAAAAACTGCCCCCCAATGATATTTGTGGGTTTCAAGGGTTTGAAATGACAATATTTGCAACGACAAATTTGTTGTTTTTGGAATTCCAGCTACTTTGTTTGAGTAAGGGCAAGGACTTTATAGTGACAATACTTTGAGTTATTAAAAATTGTTTGGGCCGGGGACATTTTCATCGCGATGGCAAACAACCCGTTGGGGAAAAAAATTTGTAGCGATGTTTTTTGTAACAGCTATGTTTTTAACCCCAATATTTGGGGGTGACAACTGCCGAATGATATTTGTGGGTTTAAAAGGGTTTTAAATAAAATATTTGCAACGACAAAATTTGGTTTTTGTGGTAATTCCCGCTCTTTTTTGAGTAAGGGAAAAAAACTTTTTTAAGTGCAATCCTAGATTTTTAAAATTTGTGGCCGTGGGCAAATTTTTATCGCGTTTGGGACAACAAGGTTTTAAAAACATTTGTAGCGGGTGATATTTTAAACAGCTATGTTTTTTTAAAGACAATATTTGCGGGGGCAACTGCCGGAATGAAAATTTTTGGGTTTCAAAGTTTTATAGTGACAATTTTTTGCAACGACAACATTTGTTGTTGTGGTAAAACCGCTCTTTGTTTAGTAAAACACAGGAATTTTTAGTTACAATTTCCCTTTGAGTGATTAAAAAAAGTGGCCGTGGGCATTTTCATCGCCATGGCAGCAAAACGTTTGACAACCCTTTTTAGACCCCAATTTAAATTTGTAGCAGCTATGTTTTTTAAAAAAAAATATTTGCGGGTGACAAAATCCCCCAATGATATTTGTGTTTTCAATGTTTTAGTGGGCAATATTTGCAACGACAAAAATTTGTTTTAGTGGTAATTGAGCTCTTTTTTTTAAGTAAGGCAAGGAATTTTAAATTACAATACATTTGGTGGGTTAAAAATTTTGGGCCCTTACATTTTCATCGCGAAAGGAGCAACAAGTTTACCAACATTTGTTTGCGATATATTTGTGAGCTAAAGTTTTTAAAAAACAGTTTTTTGCGGGGAAAAACGCCGCCCAAAGATTTTTTGTTTGGGTTTAAAAAGTTTTATTGGGCAAAATTTTTCAACGACAACTTTTGTTGTTTTTTCGGGAATTTCCCCTAATTTTTTTTGAGTAAGGGCAAGGACATTTAAGTGACCAAATTTCCCTAGGTGATTAAAATTTGGCCGTGACATTTTCATCCGATGGGGCAAAAAACGTTGACAAAATTTTGTAGGGGATGATATTTGTAGCACTATGTTTTAACGACAATTTTTATGACAACCGCCCCAAAGATATTTGTGGGTTTCAAATTTTTTTATGACAATAATTTCAACGACAAATTTGTTGTTGGGGGGAATTCCACTTTCTTTGTTTTAGTAAGGGCAAGGGGCTTTTTTAGTGACAATACATAGGTGATTAAAATTGTGGGCCCTGGAAAATTTTCAAACGCGATGGGCAACCCCGTTTTACAACATTTGTAAACGATGAAATTTGTTTGCAGCTATGTTTTTTAACGACAAATTTTCGGTGACAACTGCCGTAAAGGAAAATTTTTCGTTACAATGTTTTTTTATTAAAAATATTTTCAAAAGACAAAAATTTGGGGTTAAATGGTTAAATTGGGGCTGCTTTTTTTGAGTAACGACAAGGACATTTTAGGGGACAATAATAGAGTGATTAAAAATTGTGGCCGGGGAAAATTTTTCCGAGTCGGGGGGCGCAACAAGTTGACAGCATTTTTAGCGAGTATTTTTAGGAGCTAAAGTTTTTTAAAAGACAGTATTTGGGGGGGGGACAACTGCCCAATGTATTTGTGGGTTTTCAATGTTTATAGTGACATATTTGCAACGACAAAAATTTTTTTTGGGAGTGGTAATTGGCTACTTTTGTTTTAAATAAGGACAAAGGGCATTTTTAGTTACAATACAAGAGTGATTAAAATTTTTGGGGGGGGGAAAATTTTCACGCGTTTGGGAGCAACAACGTTTTACAACATTTTTTAGCGTTTAAAATTTGTAGCAGCTATGTTTTAAAAAACAGTATTTGGAAGTTTACAACTGGCCCCCAAAGATATTTGGGTTACAATGTTTTAAGTACAATATTTTGGGAACGGAAAAAATTTTTTTTTGTTGGGTAAAATTTTCCCGCTATTTTTTTTGAGTAAGGACGGACATTTTAAATTTTTGGGCAATACAAAAGAGGGGTTTAAAAATTTTGGCCCCTGACATTTTTTTCGCAAAGGCAAACAAAAACGTTTACAACTTTTTTTAAAACGATGATATTTTGAGCAGCTATGTTTTTTAACGACAATATTTGCGGTTTACAACTGCCTTAAGATATTTGTGTTTCAATTTTTTGTTGACAATATTTGCAACAAAAAAATTTGGGTTTTTGGGGTAATTCCCGCTCTTTTTTGGGTTTAAGGGCAAGGGCATTTATATTACAATACATAGGGATTTTAAAAATTTTGGCCCTCAAATTTTATGGATTGGGGAGCAAAAACTTTGACAACTTTTTTTGCGATATATTTGTAGCAGCTATGTTTTGTAACGACAATATTTTTCGGTGACCCCTCCGAATGAAAAATTTTTGGGTTTCAAAATTTTTTAAAAATATTTGCAACGACAACATTTGTTGTTGTGGTTAAAAAAACCGCTCTTTGTTTTTTGAAGGGCAAAGGGAAATTTTTAGTGACAATACATTTGGGGTGAAAAAATTGGGGGCCGTGACAATTTTTATCGCGGTTGGCAGCAACAAAGTTGACAACATTTTTAGCGATGATATTTTAACAGCAAAGTTTTTACGAAGGGGATTTTTCGGGACAACTTTCCCAATGATATTTGGGGGTTCAATGTTTTTAGTGACAATATTTTTCAAAGACAACATTTTGTTGGGTTTGGTTTAAATTTCAGCTCCCTTTTTTTTAAATAAGGGCAAAACATTTATTTGTTCAATACATAGAGTGATTTTAAAAATTTTTGGCCGTGACATTTTATCCTTTTGGGAGCAAAAACTTGACACATTTTAAACGATGATATTTGTTTGCGCTATGTTTTAAAAGACAGTATTTTCGGGGGGGACAACTGTCCCCAATGATATTTGTGGATTTAAATTTTTTATATTTACAATATTTTCAACGACAACATTTTTTGTTGTGGTAAATTCCCAATTAAATTTTTTTTTAAATAAAGGGGGAAGGGGCATTTTTAGGTTTTCAAAAACATAGAGTGATTAAAATTGTGGCCTGACATTTTTTATGCAAAGGCAGCAACAACGTTTACAACATTTTTACGATTTATATTTTGGGAGCGCTATGTTTGTAACGACAATATTTGGGTGCAACTTCCGAATGATAAATTTTTGGTAAATGTTTGTTTTTTAAAAAAATTTGCAACAACCCCAAAATTTTTTGTAGTGGTAAAATTTCCCGCCCTTTTTGAGTAAAAGACGGGAAAATTTTTATTACAATACATAAAGTTATTTAAAAATTTTGGGCCCTGGCATTTTATCGAATGGGAGCAACAACCCTTTTACAACATTTTTTAGCCCCCGATATTTTTAGCAGTAAAGTTTTTTTAAGACTTTTTTGCGGTGACAACTGCCGGGAATTTTATTTTGGTTAAATGTTTTTAAAATTTAAAATTTTTGCAACGACAAAATTTGTTTTGTGGTAATTCCAGCTACTTTTTTTTAAAATAAGGGGCAAGGACATTTATAGTGACCAAAACATAGAGTGATTAAAATTGTGGCCGTGACATTTTCATCGCGAAGGCAGCAAAAAACGTTTACAACATTTGTGGGGAAAGATATTTGTTTTTCAGCTATGGTTTTAACCCACAATTTTGCAGGGGACAAAATGCCGAATGATATTTGTTTTACAATGGGTTTTAGTGACAATATTTGCAACGACAAAAATTTGTTGTTGTGGTAATTTGGCCCGTGCTTTGTTGGGGGAAACAGGGGGGATTTTATAGTGACAAAAAAACATAGAGTAAAAAAAAATTGTGGCCCTTGACATTTTTAACGCTATTGGGACAAAAAACGTTGACAGCATTTTGCGATGAAAAATTTTTTTAGCAAACTATGTTTGTAAGACAGTATTTGCGGGGGGAAAAACTGCCGCAATGAATTTGTGGTTAAATGTTTATAGGGGACAAATTTGGGAAAAGAAACTTTGGGAAGTGGGGGTAATTTTAACTTTCTTTTTTTTAAGTTTGGACAAGGACAAATTTTTATTACAATCATTGGGGTGATTAAAATTTGGGTGGCCGGACATTTTTTATCCCCGATGGCAGCAAACGTTTACGCATTTTTAGCGATTTAATTTGTACAGCTATGTTTGTAAGCAGTTTTTTGCGGGGGGGGACAACCCGCCGCAATGATATTTTTGAAAAAATTTCGTAGTGGGCAATATTTGCGCGACAAATTTGGGTTTTAAATGGGAATTGCAGCCACTTTTTTTTAGAAGGACGGGGAAAATTTTTAGTGAAAAATAATAAAGGATTAAAATTGTGGCCGTGACCCTTTTTATCGCTTGGGAGCAACAAAGTTGACAAATTTGAGCCTGAAATTTGTAGAGCTATTTTTGTAACGACAAATTTTTCGGTTGACAAATGCCGAATTTATATTTGTCGTTAAATGTTTGTTGTGACAAAAATTTGGGAACGACAACATTTGTTTGTTGGGAAAATTCCAAACTCTTTTTTTTGGTAAGGGCAAGGCATTTTTTGTACAATTTAAAGGGGTTTAATTTTAAAAATTTGGGCCCTGGCATTTTCATCGGATGGCAACAACAACGTTTGACCAATTTTTAGCGATGATATTTGTAGCACTATGTTTGTAAGACAATATTTTTCGGTGACAATGCCTAAAGATATTTGTGGTTTTAAAAGTTTTAGTGACAATATTTGCAACAAAAACTTTTTTGTAGGGTAATTGCAGCTTGGCCCTTTTTTTTGGGAAGGGCAGGACATTTTAAATTACAATACCTAAGGATTTTAAAAAAAGGGCCGTGACATTTCATCGCTTTGGGAGCAACCCAAAGTTGACACATTTGAGCGATGATATTTGTAAACAGCAAAGTTTTAACGACATTAAATTTTCGGGGACAACTGCCCCCAATGAATTTTTTGGTTTTCAATGTTTTTTTAATGACAATATTTGCAACCCACAACATTTTTGTTTTGTGGTTTAAATTTAAACTACTTTTTTTAAATAAGGACCCAAGGCAAAATTTTTAGTTACAATACATTGAGTGATTAAAATTGTGGCCGTGACATTTTTTATCGCCATTGGGGAGCAACAACGTTTTACAACATTTTTTAGCGAGAATTTGTAGCAGCTATTTTGTAACCACTATTTGGGGGGGTTTTACAACTGCCCAATGATATTTTTTAAATGTTTGTAGTGGAAAAAATTTTCACGACAAAATTTGTTTTTAGTGGGAATTGCAGCCCTTTTTTTGGGAAATAAGGGCAAGGGGCAAATTTTTAGTGAAATACATAGAGTGATTAAAAAATTTTGGCCGTGACATTTTCATCCCCGTTGGCAGCAAACCCCGGTTTACAACATTTGTTTGCGATGAAAATTTGTACACTAGTTTTTTAAAGACAATATTTGCGGTTTACAACTGGGAATTTATATTTTTTGGTTTTCAATTTTTTGTGGGCAAAATTTGCAACGCAAAATTTGTTTTTTGTGGTAATTCCCGCTCTTTTTTTTGAGTAAGGGCAAGGACATTTATAGTCCCCCCCCCCCAAAACATAGAGTGATTAAAAAAATTTTTGGCCCTGGAAATTTTTATCCCGGGTGGCAGCAACAACGTTTACAACATTTGTACGATGATATTTGTAACACTAAGTTTCTAAGACAGTATTTGCGGGGACAACTGCCGCAATATATTTTGGGGGGTTTTCAATTTTTTTTAAATGACAATATTTGCAACGAAAAACATTTGTTGTTGGGTAAAATTCAGCTACTTTGTTTAAAAAGGGCAAGGACATTTATAGTTACAATACATAGGAAATGATTAAAATTGTGGCCGTGACATTTTTATCGCCATTTGGGAGGGAACAACGTTGACAACATTTGAGCGATGAAAATTTGTAAAAGCCAAAGTTTTAACGACAATATTTGCGGGGACAACTGCCGAATGATTTTTTTTTGGTTTTCAAGTTTTTTAAGTGACAATTTTTGCAAAGACAAAAATTTTGTTTTTTGTGGTTTAAAAACCGCTCTTTGGTTTTAGTAAGACAAGGACATTTATATGACAATACTTTTAAATGATTAAAAAATTTTTGGCCGGGGAATTTTTATCGCGATGGGCAGCAAAACGTTGACAACATTTTGGGAGCGATGATATTTGTAGCAGCTATGTTTGTAAGACAATAATTTTCGGGGACAAATGCCAAAGATATTTGTGGTTTCCAAAATTTTTTTGGACAATTTTGCAACGACAACATTTTTTGTGTTTGGGAATTTTAGTCTTTTTTTAAATAAGGGCAAGGACATTTTTTAGTTACAAAAAAAATTTGAGTGATTAAAAAATTTTGGCCCCCCATTTTCATCGCGGGTGGAGCAAAAAACGTTGACACCCTTTGTCGATGTATTTGTAGCAGCTATTTTTTAAACGACAGGGAATTTTCGTGACAACTGCCGCAATTATATTTTTGGGTTTCAATGTTTATTGTGAAAAAATTTCAAAAGAAACATTTGTTGTTGGGAATTCAGCTACTTTGTTTTTTTTAAGGACAAGGGCATTTATAGTGGGCAATAAAATAGAGTGGGTTAAAATTGTGGCCGGGGACTTTTTATCGCGATGGAGCAACAACGTTGACAACATTTTTTTAGGATGATATTTTTAACAGCATGTTTATTTGACAGTATTTGCAAAATGACAACTGCCCCAATGATTTTTGTGGGTTAATGTTTAAGTTTACAATATTTCAAAACAAATTTGTTTTTGGGTTAAATTTACTAACTTTGTTTTAGGGAAGGACAAGGCATTTATAGTGGACAAACATGAGTGATTTTTAAAAATTTTGGCCGTTTACAATTTTTATCGCGAAAGGCAAAACACCCTTTACCATTTTTTAAACATGATATTTTTTAAACAGCTAGTTTGTTTAAAGCAATAAAAAACGGTGGGCAACTGCCGAAAGAAAATTTGTTTAAAATGTTTTTAGGACAATATTTGCAACGACAAAATTTTTGGGTTTTTGTGGTTTAAAAACCGCTCCCTTTGGGTTTTAGTAAGGGCCCAAAAGGGAAATTTAAAAGTACAAAAACAAAGAGTGATTAAAAAAATTTTGGCCGGGGACATTTTCATCGGGGGATGGCCAAAACAAAAACGTTGACCCCAATTTTTAGCGATGATATTTTTAACAGCTATTTTTTTAACGACAGTAATTTTTCGGGGACAACTGCCGCAAAGGGTATTTGTGGTTTACAAGTTTTGTGACAATTTTTTGCAACGACAAAAATTTGGGTTTTTTTGGTAAATTCCAAACTACTTTGTTTGAGTAAGGGCCCGGGCATTTATTTGTTTACAATACATAGGTGATTAAAATTGTGGCCGTGACATTTTTTATCGCGGGTGGGGAGCAACAAAAGTTGACAAAAAATTTTTTAGCGATTGGGTATTTGTGCAGCTTTTTTAACGACAATAAATTTTCGGGGACAAAGCGGAAAGATATTTTTTTACAATGTTTTTTGGGGACAATATTTTTCAACGACAAAATTTTTTGTTGGGTTTAATTCCGCTCTTTGTTTTAGTAAAGGGGCAAGGGCATTTTAGTGACAAAACATAGAGTGATTAAAATTGTGGCCGTGACCCTTTCATCGCGAAGCAGCAAAAAACGTTGCAACATTTGTAGCGATGATTTTTTGTAGAGCTATGTTTTTAACGACAGTATTTCGGGGGGACAACTGCCGCAATGATATTTTTTGGTTACAATGGTTTTAGTGGGCAATATTTGCCCCGACAACTTTTTTTTTGTGTGGTAATTGCGCTACTTTTTTTTTAAATAAGGACAAGGCTTTTTTAGTACAATCATAGAGTGATTAAAAATTTTGGCCCTGCATTTTTTATCCGGGTTTGGGAGCAACAACGTTGACCATTTTTAGCGATGATATTTGTTTTCAGTTTTTTGTTTTTAACGACAGTATTTGCGGGGGACAACTTCCGCAATGATATTTGTGGGTTTCCAAAGTTTAAGTGCAATTTGCAACGACAACATTTGTTTTGTGGGAATTCCCCCTTTCTTTGGGTTTTTTTAAAAAAACAAGGACATTTATAGGTCAATACATTGATGATTAAAATTGTGGCCGTGACTTTTTTATCGCGTGGCAGGGAAAAACGTTTACAACATTTGGGAAACATGATATTTTTAACAGCTATGTTTTTTAAAGAAATATTTGCGGTGACAAATGCGAAAAGATTTTGTTTTAAATGTTTTAGTGAAAAATATTTTAAAAGGGAAACATTTGTTTTGGGTAAATTCCGCTTTTGTTTTTAGTAAGGGGAGGACATTTTTTAGGGGGGCAATACAAGAGTGATTAAAATTTTGGCCGTGCATTTTCATCGCGATGGGAAACAACAACTTGACAACATTTGTTAAACGATGATATTTGTTTTGCAGGATTTGTTTTTTAACGACAGGAAATTTCGGGGACAACGCCCCCTTTTATATTTTGTGGTTACAAAGTTTTATAGTGGGCAAAAATTTTAACGACAAATTTTGTTTTTTGGGAAATTTCCGTACTTTGTTTAAGAAGGACAAGGGCATTTTTTAGTTAAATAACCCTAGGGGTGATTAAAATTGGGGTGGACATTTTTTATCGCGAAAGGCAGCAACAACGTTGACACATTTGTAGGGGATGAAAATTTTTAGCAGCTATGTTTTTTAACGACAGAATTTTCGGGGGGGCAAATTTCCGGGGAATGATATTTGTGGGGGTTCAATGTTTTTTTTTTTGACAATTTTTGCAACGACAACATTTGTTGTTGTGGTAATTCCCTTTTACTTTTTGTTTGAGTAAGGACAAAGGCATTTTTTAGTGACCCAAAACATAGAGTGATTAAAATTGTGGCCGGGGACATTTTTTATCGGGATGGCAAACAACAACGGGGGACAACATTTTTTTGCGATGATATTTTTAAAAAGCTATGTTTTTAACGAAATATTTGCAGTGACCCAAATGCCGCCCAAAGATATTTGGGTTACAATTTTTTTAGTGAAATATTTGCAACGACAAAATTTGTTGGGTTTTGGGGAATTCCAGCTACTTTTTTGAGTAAGGGACAAGGACATTTTAGTGACAATAATAGGGTATTAAAATTGTTGGGCCCTGACATTTTTTATCGCGTGGCGCAACAAAGTTGACAACATTTGTTTGCGTTTAAAAATTTTTAACAGCTATGATTTAAACGGGGGAATATTTTTCATTGACAAAATTTCGAATAAATTTTGGTTACAAAATTTTTTTGTGAAAATATTTTTCAAAAGACAAATTTTTTTTGTTTGGGAAAAATTCCGCCCCTTTGTTTTAGTAAGGGCAGGGACATTTAAATGAAAAATACATTAAATGATTAAAAATTGTGGCCGTGACATTTTCTTCGCGGGTTGGGAAACAACAAAAGTTTTACCGCATTGGGCGATGATATTTGTAGCAGCTATGTTTTTTAACGAAGTAATTTTTCGGTACAACTGCCGCAATGATATTTGTGGGGGCAATGTTTATTGTGACAATAATTTTTCCCAAAGCAACCCTTTGTTGTTTTGGGAAATTCCGCTCTTTTTTTTGAGTAAGGGCAAGGCATTTATAGTGGGCAAAACATAGAGTGATTAAAATTGTGGCCGTGCATTTTCATCCCCGAAAGGGAATTCAACAACGTTGACAACTTTGTTCGATTATATTTGGGAAAAAGCTATGTTTTAACGACGTTTTGCTACAACTGCCGCAATTTTTTTGTGGTTACAAGTTTTTAGTGACAATATTTGCCCAAAGACAAAATTTGTTGTTGGTAATTGCAGCAAATTTTTTTTAAATAAGGACAAGGACAAAATTTTTAAATTACAAAAACAAAAGTGAAATTTAAAAATTTTGGCCTTTCATTTTCATCCCCCGATGGCAAACAACAAGTTGACAACATTTGTAGCATGATTTTTGTAGCAAACTATGTTTTTAACCCACAATATTTTTCTTTTACAATTTTCAGAAAAGATAAATTTGGGTTTTTCAAAGTTTTAGTGAAAAATATTTTCAACGACAAACTTTTTTTGTTGGGTAAATTCCGCTTTTTGTTTTAGTAAGGGGCAAGGACATTTTTAAGGGGGACAATAAAATAAGTGTTAAAATTGTGGCCGTGACATTTTCATCGCGATGGAGCAACAAAATTTTACCATTTGGAGCGATGATATTTGTAGCAGCTTTTGTTTTGTCGGGCAAAAATTTGCCGGGGGGACAACTGCCGAATGATATTTGTGTTACAATGTTTTAGTGAAAAATTTTGCAACGACAAATTTGTTGAAAGGGGGAAATGCTTTTGCTTTGTTTGAGTAACGCAAGGACATTTATAGTGACAATACATAGAGTGATTTAAAAAATTTTGGCCGGGGCATTTTCATCGCGATGGGAATAAAAACTTTTACCCCATTTTTAGCGATGATATTTTTACAGAAAGTTTGTAACGACAAATTTTTCGGGGGACAAAATGCCGAATGAAATTTTTGGGTTCAATGTTTTTAGTTTTTAATAATTTTCAACGGCCCCAAATTTGGTTTTTAGTGGGGAAAAACCGCTCTTTGTTTAAATAAGGGCAAGGACATTTTTTGTTACAATAATAGAGTGATTTTAAAATTGGGCCGTGACATTTTTTATTCGGGGCCGGATTTGGCCCGAAAATTTTACAAAATTTGTAGCGATGAAAAATTTGTTGCACTAATTTTTTTATAACACGTATTTGCAATGACAATTTCCGCAAAGATAAATTTTTGGGGTTTTTAATTTTTTGTGACAAAATTTGCAACGGGCAACATTTTTTTTTGGGGGTAATTTCCCTACTTTTTTTGAGTAAGGACAAGGGCCCTTTATATTTCCAATAAAAATAGAGTGGGTTAAAAATTTTGGCCCTGACTTTTTTAACGCGATGGTCCAAAAAACGTTTACAACAATTTTTAGCCCATGATATTTGTTTGCAGCTATTTTTTGTAAACCCACAATATTTGCGGGGGACAAATGGGGCCCAAAAGAAATTTTGTCGTTAAAAATTTTGTAGTGACAATATTTTCAAACCGAAACCCTTTTTTGTATTTGGGAAAAAGCTGCTGCTTTTTTTAGTAACGACAAGGAAAAATTTTTAGGACAATACATAGAGTGATTAAAATTGTGGCCGTGACATTTTCATGCGATGGCAGCCCAAAAACGTTTTACAAAATTTTTAGCATGATATTTGTAGCAGCTATGTTTGTAACGACATTTTGCGGTGAAACTGCCCCAATGATATTGTGGGTTTCAAAGTTTTAGGACAAAATTTGAAAAGCAACATTTGTTTTTAGGGTTTAAAAACCCGCTCTTTGTTTTAAGTAAGGGCAAGGACTTTTTTGTACAATACATAGAGTGATTAAAATTTGTGGCCGTTTACCTTTTCCCAACGCGTTTGGGAGAACAACGGTTTACAACCTTTTTTAGCGATGATATTTTTTAGCACTTGTTAAAAACGACAGAAATTTGGGGAGTGACAATTTCCGCAATGATATTTGTGGGGACAAAGTTTAAAAGTTGACAAAAAATTTTCAACGGAAAAACATTTGTTGTTTTCGGTAATTCCAGCTACTTTGTTTGGGGTAAGGACAAGGACAATTTTTTAGTGACAAAACATAGAGTGATTTTAAAAATTGGGGGCCGTGACAAAAAATTTATCCCCGATGGAGAGCAACAACGGTTTACAACATTTGTACGATGGGTAATTGTTTTCAGCAAGTTTGTAACGACCCTAAATTTTCGGTGACAACTGCCCCTAATGATTTTTGTCGTTACAATGTTTGTAAAATTTACAATATTTTTCAAAAGACAACATTTTGTTTTTTAGGGTAAAAAGCGTGCTTTTTTTTAAATAAAGACAAGGACTTTTTTAGTGACAATCATAGAGTTTATTAAAAATTTTGGCCGGTACATTTTTTATCCCCCATTGGCAAAAAAAAAACGGGTTTACAAATTTGTAGCGATGTATTTGAAACAGCTATGTTTGGGAACGAAATATTTGCGGTGAAAACTGCCGAAAGATAAATTTTTGTTTCAATGTTTTAAAATGACAATATTTGGCAAAGGGCAACATTTTTTTTTAGTGGTTTAAAAACGGGTCTTTTTTTAAATAAGGGGAAAAGGGCATTTATAGTTACAATACCCTAGAGTGGGTTAAAAAATTTTGGGCCCTTACATTTTTTATCGCGGAAAGGCAAAACAAAAGGGGGACCAAAATTTGTAGCGATGATATTTGTAGCGCTATGTTTTTTTAAAGACAAAATTTGCAGTGACAAATTTCCGCAATTTATTTGTGGTTTTCAAATGTTTATTTGTGACAAATTTGCAAAAGAACATTTTTTTTTGCCGGGTAATTCCCGCCCACTTTGTTTGAGTAAGGACAAGGAAATTTTTAGTTTTCAATAAAAAAGAAGGGGATTAAAATTGTGGGCCGGGACATTTTTTATCGCGATGGAAACAACAACGTTTTAAAACATTTGTAGCGATGATATTTGTACGCTAAAGTTTTAACGCAAAATTTGCGGGGAAAATGCCCAATGATATTTTGTGGGTTAAAAATTTTTTTAGTTTACAATTTTGAAAAAACAAATTTTTTTTGTTGGGTAAAAGCTTCTTTGTTTGAGTAAGGGCAAAGGGCATTTATTTGTGACAAACATAGAGGGGGATTAAAATTGTGGCCCTGACATTTTCATCGCGATGGCCCCAACAACCTTACAACATTTTTTAGCGAAAGATATTTTGGGAGCGCTATGTTTTTTAACGAAATATTTTCGGGGGGACAACTCCGAATGAATTTGGGTTACAATGTTTTAGTGACAAAAATTTGGGAACGCAACATTTTTTTTTGTGGTAAAACCGGGTCTTTGTTTGAGTTTAAGGGCAAGGACATTTATTGGACAATTCATAGATTTATTAAAAATTTTGGGCCCTGACATTTTCACGCCCCATGGCAGCAACAACGTTGACAAATTTGTAGCGATTTATATTTTTACAGCTATTTTTTAAAAACGACAGTATTTGCAAATGACAACTGCCGCAAAAAATTTGTGGTTCAATTTTTTATGTGACAAAAATTTGCCCAAAACAACATTTGTTGTTGGGTAATTTCCCGCTACTTTTTTTGAGTAAAAGGGCAAGGGCAATTTTTAAATGAAAAATACATAGAGTGAATTTAAAAATTTTGGCCGTGACATTTTCAACGCGATGGGAGGGAAAAACGTTGACAAAAATTTGTAGCGATATATTTGTAGCAGCTATGTTTTAACGACAATATTTTTTTTCAAGGGGGGTTTTTACAAATGCCTAAAAGATATTTGTTGGGTTTCAATGTTTTATTTACAATATTTGGGAACACAAAATTTTTTGTTGGGTAAATTCCGCTCCCTTTTTTTAGTAAGGGCAAGGACATTTATAGTGACAATACATAGAGTGATTAAAAATTTTGGCGGGGGGACCCCTTTTCCCTCGCGATGGCAAACAACAAAAGTTGACAGCATTTTAGCGATTTATATTTGTAGCAAAACTATGTTTGTAACGACATTAAATTTGGGGGGGTGACAACTGCCGCCCAAAGAAATTTGTGGTTCAATGTTTATAGTGACAAAATTTGCAAAAAAACATTTGTTGTTGTGGTAATTCCCGCTACTTTTTTTTTAGTAAGGGGCAAGGACATTTATAGTTTCAATACATAGAGTGATTTTAAAATTTTGGGCCCTGACATTTTCATCGCGTTGGGAAACCAAAAACTTGACAACATTTGTAGCGATGAAATTTGTAACAGCAAAAGGGGTTTTATCGACAGTATTTGCGGGGGGGGAAAATTTTTCCCAAGCCAATGATAATTTTTGGTTTTTAAAAAGTTTTATGACAATAAATTTCAACAAAAATTTGTTGTTGTGGTAAAAAAGCGGGGTCTTTGTTTAAGGGAAACAAGGACATTTATGTGACAAACATAGAGTATTTAAAAATTTTGGCCGTGACATTTTCATCGGATGGGGAGCAACAACTTGACAACATTTTGGGAGCGAGATAAATTTTTAGGCCCGCTATGTTTGTAAAGACAAATTTTTTGCCGGGTTTACAACTGCCCTAATTTTATTTTTTGTTACAAAAGTTTGTAAATGGGCAATATTTTCAACGACAAAATTTGTTTTTAGTTGGGAAAAGCTTTCTCCTTTTTTTGATACAAAAAGGGCATTTAAGGACAAAACAAGAGTGTTTAAAAAAAGGGGGGTGGACATTTTCTTTGGGGATGGAAACAAAAAAGTTGACAACATTTTAGCGATGAAAATTTGGGAGCAGCTATGTTTTTAAAAGACAGTATTTGCGGTTTAAAAATTTCCCCAATGTTTTTGTGGTACAAAGTTTTAAAAGTACAAAATTTGCAAGCAACATTTGTTGTAGGGGGAAATTCCCCTAATTTGGTTTAAATAAAGGCCCAAAGGGCATTTATAGTTAAAAATACATAGAGTGAATTTTAAAAATTTTGGGCCCTGGGCATTTTTTTATCCGTTGGGGCAAAAAACAACGGTTTACCCCCATTTTTGCATGATATTTTTAGCACTATGGTTTTTTAAAAGACAATATTTTCGGTTTACAACTTGGGCCCCAAAAGATATTTGTCCCTTAAAAGGTTTTTAAAATGACAAAATTTGGCCAACGAAAAATTTTTGTTGTGGTTAAAAACCGTCTTTGTTTGGTAAGGGCAAGGAACATTTATAGTGACAATACATAGAGGGGGGGATTAAAATTTGGCCGTGACATTTCATCGCGATGGCACAACAACTTTTACAACATTTGAAACGAGATTTTGTTTTTAGCTATTTTTTTAACGGGGCAATTTTGCCTTGACAAACTCCGTAAATTTATATTTGGGCGTTACAATTTTTTTGTAGTTTTAACCCAAAATTTTGCAACGACAACATTTTTTGTAGTGGTAAAATTTCGCTGCTTTGTTTGAGTAACGACAAAAGGGCATTTTTTAGTTACCCAAAACATAGAGTGATAAAAAATTTTGGCCGTGAATTTTCATGGGGCATGGGACAACAACCCTTGACAACAATTTTTACGAAAGTTTTTTTAAACAGCTATGTTTTAACGAAAAGTATTTGCGGGGACAAATTTCCGCAATGATATTTGTGGTTTCAATGTTTATAGTGGGCAATATTTTTCAACGAACAAATTGTTTTTGGGGTTTAAATTCCGCTACTTTGTTTTAAATAAGGGGCAAAGGGCCCTTTATAGTTAAAAAACAAAAGAGTGATTAAAATTTTGGCCGGGGACAATTTTTTATCGCGTTGGCAGCAAAAACTTTTACAACAATTTTTTAGGATGTTTTTTGTAGCAGCTATGGTTTTCTAACGACAATATTTGCGGTTTACAACTTTTCCGTAAAATTTTTTTTGGGGGTTACAATTTTTAGTGACAAAATTTTTTTACAAGACAAATTTGTTGGGTTTTGGGGGAATTTTCCCGCTACTTTTTTTGGTAAGGGGGCAAGGGCATTTTTTAGTGACCCAAAAATAGAGTGATTAAAATTGGGGGCCGTGACATTTTCAACGCATGGCACAACAACGTTTACAACCCTTTTTAGCGATGGTTTTTGTTTGCAGCTATGTTTGTAACCAATATTTGGGTGGGGACAACTGCCGTAATTTATATTTTTCGTTACAATGTTTTTGTAAAATTTTTTCAACGACAACATTGGGGGTAGTGGTTTAAATTTCCCGCTGCTTTGTTTTTTGGTTTAACGCCAAGGCATTTTTGTACAATACATAGATGGTTTAAAATTTTTGGCCGTTCATTTTCCCTCGGTTTGGGCAGCAACAAACCTTTTACAGCAATTTTTTACGATTAATTTAGCAGCTATGTTTTTTAAGACAGTTTTGCCCTGGGGACAACGGGCCGCAATGATAATTTTGGTTAAAATGTTTATAGTTTACAATATTTGCAACGACAACATTTGGGTTTTAGTGGTTTAAATTTAAATACTTTGTTTAAAATAAGGACAAGGACAATTTTTAGTTTACAAATTTTCAAAGGTGATTAAAAAAATTTTGGCCGTGAAATTTTTATCGCGATGGCAGCAACAACGTTGGGCAACATTTTAGCGGATAAATTTTTAGCCTTTTTTCAACGACAGTATTTTTCAAAATGGGCAAAAGTCCCCCAATTTTTTTGTGGTTTTTCAATGTTTAAAAGTGACAATATTTGCAACGACAACCTTTTTTTTTGTGGTTTAAATTTCCCGTACTTTGTTTTTAGTAAGGAAAAAGGCATTTATATGGGAAAACATATAGATTAAAATTTTGGGCGTGACATTTTCATCGCATGGCAAAACAACAAAGTTTTACAAATTTGTAGCGAGGGTAATTTTTAGCACAATTTTTTTAACGACAATTTTTCGGGGACAAAATGCCGTAATGAATTTTTTGTCCTTTTAAAAAGTTTGTTGGACAAAATTTGCAACCCACCCAAAATTTTTTTGTAGGGGGTAATTGCAAACTTTTTTGTTTTGAAAAAACGGACAAGGACATTTTTTGTACAATACAAGAGTGGGAATTTAAAAATTTTGGCCCTGGCATTTTATACGTTATGGCCCGCAACAACGTTGACAGCTTTGTAGCGGGGATATTTGTAGCAGCTATGTTTGTAAGACAGTATTTGCGGGACAACTGCCGCAATGATAAATTTTTGGTTACAAAGTTTTTTATTTACAATATTTTGGGAACGACAAAATTTTTTGAAATTTGGAAATTTAAAACCCTTTTTTGGGTTTTAAATAAGGACAAGGACATTTATAGTTAAAATAATAGAGTGATTAAAAAATTTTGGGCCCTGACATTTTTCATCGAGGGCAGGGAACAACGTTGACAACATTTGTACGGGTGATTTTGTAGCGCTATGTTTTAACGACAGTATTTCGGGGACAAATGCCCCAATGGAAAATTTGTGGTTACAATGTTTATAGTGACAATATTTGCAACGGGCAAATTTGTTGTTGTTTTGGTAATTCCCCTACTTTGTTTGGTAAGGACAAAAGGGCATTTAAAGGGGCAATACAAGGGGTGATTAAAATTTTTGGCCGTGACATTTTCATCGCGATGGCAGCAACAACCCTTGGGCAACCCTTTGTAGCGAAGATTTTTGGGAGCACTATGTTTGTAAAAGACAAAAAATTTCTGGGGGACAACTTCCCTTTTAAAGATATTTGTCCCTTACAAAAGTTTTTTAAATGACAATATTTTTCAACGACAACATTTGTTGTAGTGGTAATTGCAGCTGCTTTGTTTGGGGTAACGCAAGGCCTTTTTAAATGACAATACATTGAGTGATTAAAATTGTGGCCCTGACATTTTCTCGCGATGGACAAACAACGTTGACGCATTTGTACGATGATAATTTTTTAGCAGTATTTTTTAACGACAGTATTTGCGGGGACAATTTCCCCCAAAGTATTTGGGTTACAAAGTTTATAGTGACAAAAATTTGCAACGACAAAATTTGTTGTAGTGGTAATTGCAGCTACTTTTTTTAAGTAAGGACAAGGGGCTTTTTTAAATTACAATACATAGAGTGATTAAAAATTTTGGCCGGGGACATTTTCCTCGCGGGTGGCAAACAAAAACGTTGACAGCATTTGAGCGATGATATTTGTAGCAGCTAGTTTTTTAACGCAGTAATTTTCGGGTGACAACTGCCCCAATTTATATTTTGGTTAAATGTTTATAGGACAATATTTCAAGACAACATTTGTTGTTGTGGTAATTCCCGCTTTTGTTGGTAAGGGCAAGGAAAAATTTTAGTGGGGGCAATAATAGGGGTGATTAAAAAATTTTGGGGCCCTGACATTTTCATCGCGTTGGGGACAACAACGTTGAACAAAATTTGTTGGAAAGGGTATTTTTAGCAGCTTTTTTTGTAACGACAATAATTTTCGGGGACAACGCCGAATGATATTTTTGGGTTAAAAAGGGTTTTTGTGGACAATATTTCAAAAGACCAAAATTTGGGTTTTATGGGGAAAATTTCAGCTGCTTTTTTTGAATTTAAAACAAGGACATTTATAGTGACAATACATAGAGTATTAAAATTTTTTGGCCGGAAAATTTTTATCGGGGATGGCAGCAACCCAAATTTTACGCATTTGGGAGCGATTTATATTTGTTTGCAGCTATGTTTGTAACGACAGTATTTGCGGGGACAACTGCCGCAAAAGATATTTGTGGTTACAATTTTAAAGTGACCAAAATTTTTCAACGACCATTTGTTTTTTAGTGGTAAATTTCCCGCACCCTTTGGTTTTTAAATAAGGGAAAAAGGGCATTTATAGTTACCCAAAACATAGAGGGAAATTTAAAAATTTTTGGCCGGGGGGAAATTTTCAAACGCATGGGCCCGCAACAACGTTGACAACAAATTTTAGCCCATGAATTTTTAGCAGCCCATGTTTTTAACGACATTTTTTCGGGGGACAACTGCCGCAATGATTTTTTGTGGTTACAATGTTTTTTAGTGACAAAATTTGCAACGGGCAACATTTTGATTTTTGGTAATTCCCGTCCCTTTTTTTGGTTTAAGGGGCAAGGGGCCCTTTTTTGTGACAATTTTCAAAAGTGATTTTTTAAAAATTTTGGCCGGGGCATTTTCATCGCGGGGGGCAGCAACAACGTTGACAACCCTTTGTTTTTTAAAAAAATTTTAGCAGCTAAGTTTTTAACAAATTTGCGGGGGGACAAATCCGAAATTTAATTTGGTTTACAATGTTTTTGTGACAATATTTGGGAAAGACCAAAATTTGGTTTTAGGTAAATTTCAGCTGCCTTTTTTGAGTAACGACAAGGGCATTTAAAGTGCCCAAAAAATTTTGAGTTTATTAAAAATTGTGGCCGTGAAATTTTCATCGCCTGGCAAACAAACCCAAAGTTGACAGCATTTTTTCAGGGTATTTGTAGCAGCTTTTGTTTTTAAGACAGTATTTGCCCGGGGGACAATGCCGCAAAGTTAAATTTTTTGGGGTTTCAATTTTTTATAGTGACCCAAAATTTGCAACGACCAAAATTTTTTTGTAGTGGTAATTGCAGCCCACTTTTGTTTTTTAAGGACAAGGACATTTATTTGTTACAATACATAGAAATTTAAAATTTTGGCCCTGACATTTTTTATCGCGATGGGGAAAACAACAAAAGTTGCCCCATTTGTAGCGATTTATATTTGTAGCAGTTTGTTTTAACGACAGTTAAATTTCGGGGACAATCCCCAAAGATATTTTTGGTTACAATTTTTTTAGGACAATTTTGCAACGACAAAAATTTGTTTTTGTGGTAATTCCAGCTACTTTGTTTGAGTAAGGAAAAAGGGCATTTAAGTGACAATACAAGAGTTTATTAAAATTGTGGCCGTGACCCTTTTCATCGCGATGGGCACAAAAACGTTGACAAAATTTTTTAGCGATATAAATTTTTAGCACTATGTTTGTAACGACATTTTTTTTTGGGGGGGACAACTGCCCAAAAGATTTTGTCGTTACAATGTTTTTTAGTGACAATATTTTTCAAAAGAAAAACATTTGTTTTTAGTGGTAATTTTCAGCTGCTTTGTTTTTAGTAAAGAAAAAGGACATTTTTTAAAATGAAATACATAGAGTGATTTAAAAATTTTGGCCGTGACATTTTCAAACGCAAAGGCACAAAAACGTTTTTCGCTTTTTTTCGAAAGATATTTGTAGAGCTATGTTTTTAAAGACAGTAAATTTTCGGGGGGACAACTGCCGCAATGATATTTGTGGTTACAATGGTTTTTTATGAAATTTTTTCAAAAACCCAAAATTTTTTTGGTGGTAAATTCCCGCTACTTTTTTTAAATAAAAGGGCAAGGACATTTATAGTTACAATACATAAGTATTAAAAATTTTGGGCCGTGACATTTTTATCCGATGGCGCAACAACGGGTTTTTAAAATTTGTAGCGAGAATTTGTAGCACTATGTTTTTTAACGACCCGTATTTACTGACAACGGCCCCAATGAAATTTTTTTTTTGGGTTTCCCCTTTATTTAAAAGTTTCAATTTTTCCCAAAGCCCAAAATTTGTTTTTGTGGTAATTCCGCTACTTTGTTTTTTAATTTGGACAAGGGGCATTTATAGTGCCCAAAACTAGAGTGATTTTAAAATTTTGGCCGTGAAAATTTTTATCGGTTGGGAGCAACAACGTTGGAAAAAATTTTAGCAAAGATATTTTTTTCAGCTTTTGTTTGTAAACAAATATTTGCGGTGACAACTGCCAAAGGGTATTTGTGGGTTTCAATTGGGTTTTAGTGACAATTTTGCAACGACAAAAATTTGTTGTAAATGGAAAATTTAGCACTTTGTTTAAATAAGGGCCAAAAGGGCATTTTTTAGTACAAAACATAGAGTGATTAAAAATTTTTGGGCCCGGGCATTTTTTATCGCGATGGCAGCAAAAAACGTTGACAACATTTGGGAGCGATGATATTTGTAGGGACTATTTTTTGTAACGGGCAATATTTTCGGTGGGCAACTGCGAATGATATTTGTGGGTTTCAATGGGTTTTAGTTCCCAAAATTTGCAACGACAAATTTTTTTGTTGTTTGGGAATTCCCGCTACTTTGTTTAAAATAAGGACAAAAAAAAATTTTTAGTTACAATACTAGAGTGGGTTAAAAATTTTGGCCCTGACATTTTTTATCCGGGTGGCAGGAAAACAACAACGTTGACAAAAAAATTTTTTAGCGAGATAATTGTAGAGGTATGTTTTAACGACAGGGATTTCCGGGGACAACTGCCGCAATGATTTTGTGGTTACAATGTTTTGTGACCCAAAATTTCCCAAAGGGAAAACCCTTTTTTGTTGTGGTAATTCCCGGCTTTGTTTAAATAAGGGCCCAAAGGGCATTTATAATTACAATAAATAAGTGATTAAAATTTTTGGCCGGGGACCTTTTTATCGCGTTTGGGAAAAAAACAACGTTGACAACATTTGTACATGAATTTTAGCAGCTAAAGTTTGTAACGCAATATTTGGGGGTGACAACTGCCGAAAAGATTTTGCGGGTTTCAAATTTTTTTAGTGCAATATTTGCAAAAGGCCAACATTTGTTTTTAGTGGTAATTGGGAGCTCTTTGTTTAAATAAGGGCAAAGGGCATTTATAATTCTACATAAGTGATTAAAATTTTGGCCCCGGGGCATTTTCATCGCGATGGCAAACAACAACCCTTTACCATTTGTTTGCGATATATTTGTAGCACTAGTTTGTAACCCACAATAATTTGGGGGTGACAACTTGGGCCCTTTAAAATATTTGTGGTTTCAAGGTTTTTTAGTGACAATATTTGCAACGGGCAAATTTTTGTTGTGGTTTTCCCGGTCTTTTTTAAGGGAAGGACAAGGAATTTATAGGACAATACATAGAGTGATTAAAATTGTGGCTGAAAATTTTCCCTCGCGATGAAGCAACAACGTTGACCTTTTTTGCGATGAAAATTTGTAAACAGCTATGTTTTAACGACCCTTAATTTTTCCGGTTGGGCAACGGTGACAACTGCCGCAATGATATTTTTGGATAGAATGTTCGTAGTGACAATATTTGCAGCGACAAGATTTGTTGTAGTGGTAATTGCAGCCACTTTTTTTGAGTAACGACTTGGAAATTTATAGTGACAATACATAAAGTGATTAAAATTGTGGCCGTGACATTTTTATCGCAATAGCAGCAACAACGTTGACAACATTTGTAGCCATGATATTTGTAGCAGCTATGTTTGTAACGACAATATTTGCGGTGACAACTGCCGCAATAATATTTGTCATTAGAATGTTTGTAGTGACAATATTTGCAACGACAACATTTGTTGTAGTGGTAATTGCAGCTACTTTGTTTAAGTAAGGACAAGGACATTTATAGTTACAATACATAGAGTGATTAAAATTGTGGACGTGACTTTTCATCGCGATGGCAGCAACAACGTTGACAACATTTGTAGCGATGATATTGTAGCGCTATGTTTATAAGACAGTATTTGCAGTGAAACTGCCGCAATGATATTTTTGGTTACAATGTTTATAGTGACAATATTTGCAACGACAACATTTGTTGTAGTGGTAATTGCAGCTACTTTGTTTGAGTAAGGACAAGGACTTTATAGTGACAATACATAAAAGTGATTAAAATTGTGGCGTGACCTTTTCATCGCGATGGCAGCAACAAGTGGGCAACATTTGTAGCGATGATATTTGTAGCAGTATGTTTGTAAGGACATATTTGCGGTGACAACTGCCCCAATGATATTTGTCGTAAAATGTTTGTAGTGGGCAATATTTGCAACGACAAAATTTGTCGTAGTGGTTTAAATTTCAGCTGCCTTGTTTGAGTAACGACATGGACATTTATAGTGACAATTACATAGAGTGATAAAATTGTGGCCGTGACATTTTCATCGCGATGGCAGCACAAGTGACAACATTTGTAGCGATGATATTTGTAGCAGCTATGTTTGTAACGACAATATTTGCGGTGACAACTGCCGTAATGATATTTGTCGTTACAATGTTTGTAGTGACAATGTTTGCAACGACAACATTTGTTGTAGTGGTAATTGCAGCTGCTTTGTTTGAGTAACGACAAGGACATTTATAGTGACAATACATAGAGTGATTAAAATTGTGGCCGTGACATTTTCATCGCGATGGCAGCAACAACGTTGTCAGCATTTGTAGCGATGATATTTGTAGCAGCTATGTTTGTAACGACTGTATTTGCGGTGACAACTGCCGCAATGATATTTTTGGATAGAATGTTCGTAGTGACAATATTTGCAGCGACAAGATTTGTTGTAGTGGTAATTGCAGCCACTTTTTTTGAGTAACGACTTGGAAATTTATAGTGACAATACATAAAGTGATTAAAATTGTGGCCGTGACATTTTTATCGCAATAGCAGCAACAACGTTGACAACATTTGTAGCCATGATATTTGTAGCAGCTATGTTTGTAACGACAATATTTGCGGTGACAACTGCCGCAATGATATTTGTCGTTAGAAGTTTGTTGACAATATTTGCAACGACAACATTTGTGTAGTGGTAATTGCAGCTGCTTCGTTTGGTGTAAGGACAAGGACTTTATTTATTGTTACAGTAATAGAGTGATTAAAATTGTGGCCGTGACATTTTTCATCGCGTTGAGCAGCAAGCAAACAACGTTGACAACATTGTAGCGAGATATTTGTAGCAGCTATGTTTGTTACGACTATATATTTGCAGTGACAACTGCCGCAGATGATATTTGTCGTTAGAATGTTTGTAGTGACTATATTGCAACGACAACATTTGTTGTAGTGGTAATTGCAGCTTATTTGTTTGAGTAACGACATGGACATGTTATAGGGACAATACATAGAGTGATTAATTAAAATTGTGGCCGTGACATTTCATCGTGATGGGCAGCAACAACGTTGACAGCAATTGTGCGCTGATATTTGTCAGCAACTTGTTTTGTAACGACAGTATTTTGCGGTGACAACTGCCGCAATGATATTTGTGGTTACCAATGTATATAGTGACAATATTTGCCAACGACAACTTTTGTTGTAGTGTTAATTGCTGCTCTTTGTTTGAGTAGTAAGGACAAGGACATTTATTGTTACAAATACATGAGTGATTAAAATTGTGGCCGTGAATTTTCATCCGGGATGGCAGCAACTACGTTGACACATTTGTAGCGATGATATTTGTAGCATCTATGTTTGTAACGACAATATTTGCGGGTGACAACTGCCGCAAATGAAAATTTGTGGGTTTAAAAAGTTTGTATGGCTAAAATT
>JBBMOL010002004.1:0-29722 GCA_037954665.1 Laguncularia racemosa
AAAAAATTAAATGATCAGGAGATTTGTGCAAAAAGAAATCTATTCAATAGTTCGATCAAATACTTGAATTGCATATAAGAAATAAAATTCAAAAATCCCCGATTCAACAATACAAATAAGACCTTAATTGCAAGGAACTCCACAAATCCTTCACAAAGGATGATAATCTCCACTAAGATCACAAGTTTTCTCCAAGATTTGATCTCCACAATTCTCCCTTAAAACTAGGTTAAAACTACTTTAAGAACAAGAAAAATTGACAAAAGTTCATCCACAAATCGACCTAGGACCTATATATATGCAAGGGGAGGCGAGAAGATGCATTAAATTAAGACCGGCCCAGGCCGGCAGCCTTCATTTAAGCCGGCCATAAAGGCCAGCAGTGTTACATGGAAGCCGGCCATAAAGGCCAGTAGCTTTGATTTTTCCCTTGCCATCCTTGAATCTTTTCATGCTTCAATTTGTATGCAATCTCTCCAAATTGATTAAGCTTTGAACTCAAGTCCTCCAACATCTGAAATGTAAAATAAACATGATTAAGTACCATTTCCTTGTGATTTCTCTAAAATCAATAATGAATACTTGCAAATTGCTTAACGAATTATGAGTAAAATATGCCTTTATCAATTTCTTAAAACAACTGAACAAGAAATTTAACATATATCCTTACTTAATCTATCTACTAATCATTATAGTAGACGCATTCTACATTCTCTTCATGATTCTTATCTTGATTTGTCTCCCCTAAAGTTTCATCATACCCACAATTTCTCCTATAGCATCTGCAACTAAACAAAAAACATTCCCATAGTGAGTTATCACTTAGTATAGTGTATACCTACACACACACACACGCATGCCATGCCAAGTACATCATCACATACATAATACACTATATGCACAAGTTATTCATCTTTTATAATATTTAACCAGCACATAGTTTCAATATCAACAAACAACCTTTCACAATCACATAGTCCTTCCACAAACAATAATATATATATATATAAATAAATATTTATATGACAATGGGTATTTTCCCACTGTCCATGAGACCTTGCAACCTTTCAAATCTCGCACATTGTTCTTCCACAATCACTCACACAATACTCTTTCATAATGTCCTTCCACAAAGTACTCAGATCACTTCGGTACACAACTCTACTAGGGACAAACGTCACATGCCGATCATCGGGGTTCTACCCTTGACACGACCTAAATTTGGTTTCTCGGACCTAGCAATTCACGATCACATGCACACACAATCAATTTCATATACAATAATATTAAATCCATACACAATATCCAACCTATTAAACACAAGCAACAAACATAGTATACATGTACCGAGATTGCAAAACCTGGTTTCTTTTTACTTCTACACCCTCACAAATTCTCCAACCTATACACATCTCAATTATATGCTTTTAGAATTGAATTTCAATGAACTAAAAAGGAAAAGGAAGTTTTTCAATCAACAATACATCCATTTGGAGATCATGTTGGTGAACATAGGTAGTAATACGGTTGTGCCAAAGGTCGTGTACATTTTTGTGAGTCTTTAGACTCAACACGAGTAAGACATGATCATGTTGAGGGGTCATGTATCTCTCTATTAACTTCAGGTTTTTAGCACAGTTACAACACGGTCATGTTAGGAGGCCATGTATCTATCTATACACTTTAGGTTTTTAACACAATTACAGCATAACCGTATTGGGAGGTCATATATCTCTCTGTTCACTTTAGGTTTTTAACACAGTTACAACACGGCCATGTTAGGAGGTCGTGTATCTTTTTGTTCACTTTGGGTTTTTAAAAAGTTACAACATGGTCATATTAGGAGGTTGTATACTTGTCTATTCACTTTAAGTTTTTAACATAGTTACAACACGGTCCTGTTAGGAGGCTGTGTATGTCTCTATACACTTTGATTTTTTAACACGGTTACAACACCATCATGTTAGAAAGTCGTATATCCCCCTATTGACATTAGGTTTATAATACGATTACAACACAATCGTGTTAGGAGGTCGTGTATCTCTCTTTCGCTTTAACTTTAAAGATGGTCGTATTGAGAGGCCATGTATCTCTTTATTCAGTATAAACCCTCTTTTTAAATTTTGAAATTCCTAAACCTTTCTAACCTTAACCTAATTCTCTAAATAATTATGCCGAATTGACTCCAAGTTACATTATATATATTATGTTATAAGGGTTTAAGCTTACTTGATCATATCGCGTCTTAAATCCTCAAATTGATCGCTCCTATGCTTGTTTCATTCCTTGTGTATCACGAATTAACTTTGATCTGTAAATAATCCTAATACATTAATTCTTTATTTACTATATACATAGAATTGATGATTAATTGTCATTTATCAGTGTACTCACCTCAACTAACTGGCGAATCACAGTATACACTTATCCTTTTCTTTCTTCAAACTTCTATAGAGTGTGTCAAGGTTCTTGAGGTACACAAATGAGGGAAAAGTGTTACCCCTATTAATATATCTTATTTCCCATCTTACCTCCAGTAAATTTTTATTAATATTATATTGTATTGTATGTATGTATGTATGTATGTATACTTACATCCTCTCTCCCTTACAAAAATTTACATGCTAAAAAATTACTTGATTATTAAAGAGTTCTAGGTATCTTCTTTTCATTTCTTCTTCCAACTCTCAGGTTACCCCTCTATCCATTTGGTTGCTTCACTGCACTTTAATGTACTGGTGATCTATCTTCTTATAATCTGCTCTTTATGTCCATGATTCTAATAGTCTCTCAACTATTGTGAGGTTTGGTTACACTTGTATAGGTTCCAGTGTAGTGATTTGATCTAGGTTAGGCACATATTTCCCTAGCATGGAAATGTGAAATACATTGTGTACCTTAGCCAATTTTGGTGGCAATGCCAATCTGTATGCCACTAGTCCAATTCTCTCTAAGACTCCAAAGGGTCCCACATATCTAAGGTTCAATTCCCCCTTAATCCAAACCTTATCACTCCCTTCATAAGTGAAATCTTCGAAATACATGATTTCCTACTTGAAACTCCAATAGGTGTCTCCTCTTGTCTGCATATGACTTTTAGAGGCTTTGGGCTGACTGTATCCTTTACTTGATTAACTTCACTTTGTTTACTGCATTCTTGTACTAGATCATGTCCTAATATTTGTTTCTCACCCACCTCATCCCAATACAAAGGCGATTGACGCTTTCTTCCATACAATGCCTTGTATGGTGCCATTATATGGTAGCTTGGTAGTTGTTGTTATATGTAAATTCCACTTAGGGCAGATGTTCATCCTAATTTCCACCAAGATCTAATGCACATGCCCTCAACAATTCTTCTAATATCTGAATAGTTCACTTTGATTGACCATCCATTTATGGGTAAAAAGTCGTACCGAATTGTAGCTTTGTCCCTAAAACCCTGTGCAAACTATTCCAAAACTTCCCCATAAATTTCATATCTCTGTCTGATACTATGAAGACCAGACTCCATGTAACTTTACAATTTCCTTGATGTAGATTTGTGCCAGTTTCTCAAGTTTGTACCTAGTACTTATTAGTATAAAGTGAGCTGATTTTGTAAGTTGTCCATAATCACCCATATGGTGTCCAACTTTATCAAAGATTTGGTAGTGAAGTGACAACATCTATGGTTACATGTTCTCATTTCCACTCATGGTATAGGTAAAGGTTGTAACATACCTACAAGTCTCTGATGTTCTATTTTTATTTGTTGGCATGTTAGGCATTTGAATACATAATCAACAATCTCTCTCTTCATATTCCTCCACTAGTAATGGCTTTGCAGATCCTTATACATCTTAGTACCTAGAGTACCCAAATATTATGTAGCCTTTAATATTTCTTTCTTCAGTTCATTTACACTCAACACACATAAACTTGTGACCATACCTGAACACCCCCTCTACATCTTCATTAAATTCTATAGCTCTTCAGTCTTCCATTCTTTTCTTTATTTCTTATATTCCCTTATCTTCAACTTATGCAACCTTTATTCTATCAATTAACACTGGTTATATTCATAAGTTAGCAAGTTTAGCTCTAATTTCGTAAGTCACAATCTCCATATCTAATTTTTGCATATCTTACAATATCTTCTTCTGAGTTAGATCAAATGTTGCCTAAATTACCATGCTTCGTTCTACTAATGTGCATCAGCAATGACGTTAGCCTTTCGAGATGGTATTATGATTCTAAGTTGTAGTCTTTTATCAATTCTAGCTAGTTCATTACCTCATATTTAGCTCCTTTTGGGTAAAGAAGTACTAAGGCTTTTGTAATCTATGTATATTTTGCACTTCTCCCCATATAAGTAATGCTCCATAACTTGAGTGCAATACCACGGTAGCTAATTCTAAATCATGTGTCAAGTGATTCTTCTCATAAGACTTCAACTTCCTAGATGCGTATGCAACCACCCTATCATTATGCATTAACACACATCTAATCCCTTGAATAGAGGCATCACATACACTACACAATTCTTCACCGCTGACTAGTTAGTTGCAAGTACAGTATAGAAGTTTAATCTCTCTTCAATGTCATAAAGCTTGCTTCACATTAGTCATCCCATACAAACATTTACTCCTTTCTGAGTTAACTTGGTTAAAAGGGTTTGCTAGTGTAGAGAATTCTTCACAAATCTTTAATATCCCGCTAACCCTAGGAAGCTTCTAAGTTTTGTTACAGTCTTCGGCTTGAGCCATTCATTTACATCTTTTATCTTCTCAAGATCTACAGACAATCTATTTCTTACTAATCACATGTCCTAAAAAGGGTGACCTGCTTCACCAAACTCACACTTCTTAAACTTAGCATATAGCTTTTCTACTTGCAATCTACTCAATAATATCCACAAATGCTGCTCGTGGCTCTTCTGTAGCGACTTACCTACTAGGTCTGATTCTTGAACCTATTCAACATTCCTGTAACTATCCTTAGTACCTGTAGGTAGATTGCTATGTTGTCTTTAAATTAAGATAAGGCAAATTTGGCTAATCCCAAACCTATAACTCCAACCTGCTTGTAATTCTATAAACATCTGTAAGATGGCGCTATCAGTGTTGTTATTTTAAATCCACATCATATCTAAACACATATACTTAAAATCTCGTATCATATCATACATCAATAATATAATATATACACATCGAGATTTGCATTCCTAATAAGTGCGCACAGCCCATGATTAACCTTGTAGCCTTAAGTGGCTCAAAATGATTACAAATCCAACCTTATACATACATATATTTATATTACAATCCAAAGATCAACACCTGTAGATCTTATTTACAAGCACTACAACATCATGTACAAGACATCTATTACAAAATGGAACTAAAGGCCTATTTGCCTCTATTGATGCTCTCCAAAACTCGAGTCTCCAACAACTTATTCTTTGGTACCTATACCTCAAGTTTAGCAAAAACACTAACCCCTCAACTTCTTAAGAAGCAAAGTGAGTACATAATCAAGCAACCCAGCAAAGCAAACAATGAAATCACATAACAGTAACCAACAATATTATCAAACACTTTAGAAGTGATTACTCAAGCAAGGAAGTTTTCAACTCAAAGCTATACTCATAGGAAACCTAGTTCAATTTCTTACTTTTTAACATCACCATGATCTCACTTAATGAACTTTTCCTTATAATTCCATTTTTACCAAACCCATAACCTTTTCATTAAAGACCATTTCAAGTCTCTCATGTTACTCACAGGTCACAATACTTTTCAGTTCACCTAAGTAGAGCTTGTCAATTGGTAGATAAACTACCCTCATACACTTTTGAAAACTCAATGTTTTCTCAGCCAATTAAGGAATCCTTACATACTCCAATTCCACAACAAGATAGCGTGAAATCCACAATCAAATGAACCCTAATTGCGTGAACTCAAATGACTACAAGGACAAATTATAATGAAGATCACTTGCAATTGTAATAAGTTAAGGATCACATAAAGATGAACCGAATTCCAATCAAATTGGAATTGAATTCAAATCTAGAAATTTAGATCCCTAAACATGTGAACAAGAACAAAAGAACACAACCAATTACAAATAGATATGACACACTAAAAGTAATTGGAAGCAACTTAAGAAGAAATTGATGTTACTCACAATACTTCTCAAGTCAAGTCGCCATAATTCCAAGGAAGAAATTAATAAGAGTTTGAGACGTGAAAGAGTAAGCTTTCTACGACCAAATTTTCAGAAATGAGATGTTCAAAAGTGTCCTTACAAACCCTACTTAGCAAGTATTTATACTTGCTCCAATTAGGGTTAAAATGTCCAAAAAATTATGCCTATACACTAAGTGGCCGGTCCTAATTAAAAAAAATACAAATAAATCAAAAATGTCCCAAAAATGATTACAAAGTGATCGGTTCAAAAATAAAATAACAAGTACAAAGATGGTCTTCAATGAGCCGTTCTTCAGTCAATTGAGTTCATCGGATGGCAGGAGGTACTTAAATAATTTTAGTACCAAGTTTCCCCAAAATGTTTTCCAAAAAACAAAGAAATTTAGTGTCTTTTTAGACATTATACTATGGGGAAAAACCCCCATGAATTTGAAAATTTTCCTTCACAAAAAGGTTAGCAAAAAAAAAGGGCATTTTTGTTTTGTGAAAAGGGAAAAATGGACTTTTTGCTAATTTTTAACAACCCCCATGATAGAACCCTTTTCCCCCTTTCATCCTAGGCAAACCCAAACAAAACCATACCGATATAAACCCGGGGGTTTTGGAAGGTATAGGAAAAGGGGATATATTCCCCCTGTATCCCTTTCTTTTTTTAGCCCTTTGAAACCCCAAACCTTTCAAACCCCCCCTATGAAAATCCTTTATCATCCCCCTTCCAAAAAAAAATTTTTTTTTAAAATAGTTGGGGTTCTCTTTTCCCAAAAATGCCCAGACAATCCTTCTTGTTTCCCCCACAAATTTCTCCCCACAGACCATAAGATATACACAATTTCCTGCTTTATAAAAAAACCCCCTTCAATCTTGAAATTTCCCTGAACATCTTCCCCTTTAAAAAACATTTTAAATAATTGCTCTAAATTTCATCATCATGCTTTATATTTTCCCTTCAAAAATTCAAAACCTAGCAGTTTCGTTTTTAAAGAAAGTGATAAGTACTACCAAATGCAAAGTGTCCAACCATTTTTTGATTCCTTTTTTACTTTATCACATATGCAAAATTTTCCAGAAACCCCACCCATTTGGCTTGGCTTTTAAAAGGGGGGTTTTTTACCCTTGAAGTGCTTCAATGACTCATGATTTGTTTAGATGAATGAATTCTTTTAAAAAAAGATAATGTCCCCTGTCATCAAAGCTCTCACTAAGGAAAAAAATTCCTTATCATAGAGGGAATGTTCAAAGTTGCACCATCAACTTTTCACTAAAGTAGGCTATAAGGGCCCCTTTTCCTGCATCAATAAGCACCCAAACCCCATCCAAAACATCACATTCTAACTCAAAAAAACCCTTTTTAAAAAAAGGGAAAAAATACCGGGGAAAAGTTTTTCCTTTACCCCTCCAAAAAATCTTTTGGGCCTTCTCACCCAAAAGAAAGGAAAAATTTTTCTTAGTTAAATTCTTTAGTGGATTAAAAAAGCTACAAAATTATGGACAAAACGCCTATAAAAGGATGCAAATCCATGGAAACTCCTTTCCTCCATGAGAGGTTGGTGTTGGATTCTCTAATTGCCTTTACTTTTTCCTTTATCAACCCTGACACCTGAACCCGATACAATAAAACCCCAAAAAAGTTACCTCAAATTTGGGAAAAGGGAACCCCTTTTTGGGGGTTTTGCAAAAGGTTTGCCCCCCCAAAACAAAAAAAACCGCCTGAAGATGTTCCCATGATTTTCTAAGGGTTTTGTTTTAGAATAATTTATCAAAATAAAAACAAATTTTCCTAGAAACTCCCTTTATTACATGATTCATTAATCTCATAAATGTACTAAGAGCATTACTTAAGCCAAATGATAACCATCCATTCTTTTAAAAACCCTGGCTGTTTTTAAAAACATTTTCCATTCGGGCTCCCCCTCTCATTCCCAATTTGGTGATATTCCCTTTTAAGATTACCTTGGGGGGTTTCCTTTTGACCAAAAAACTCATCCAAACATATCATCAAAATCTAGGAATAGGATAAATTTTATTTGATGGTAATTTTTTTGATGGCTTGGTTTTCAATGCACTTCTCCAAGTACCATCCTTCTTTGGAAAAAAGAAAACCTTAAAAAAAAAAATAAGGGGGAACAAAAGGGCTGAACCCCTCTAAAAAATCCCCTTCGACACTTATCCAAATTATTTTTTAATTCTTTAGCCCCCTTGGATTCATGCGATTGGGAAAAACTAACCCGGGAAGGGTCAATGGCATGCTCTATTCCTCTAAAGGGGTAAACCCCTGGCAAACTTTAAAAAAGACATTGTACCTTTAATACCTGAAAAACCAAGGGTAAGGGCTAAACCCCTCCATCCTTAGGGCATATCTAAAACTGAGAAAATAACTAAAACCCCCTCCTCTGACATAGCTTCTCCCAAAATCAATGTCCCTCAAAATACTTTTTTTCCCCTCAATTTTTACCTGAAAAGCCCCCTTTTTATCTCTAATGGCTTACTAATCTTTGCTGAACCTTTAGACCTAAAAGGTACATCGTTCAGAATGATGCGTTACCCTCTTTCTAAATACATATGTTTTCCTAAAGCCATCATTTAGACCCCCCCTATCATTAACCATGGCCTCCCAACAATAAATGGGATACATATAGGAAAAATGTCACATTCAATCTATCAAGTATTTATCCCCTATACTAAAAGGTACCTAGCTTTTGGGGTCAATTAAACTTCCCTGACATTTAAACCAATGTAATTTTTAAGGTTAGGATGGGGGTAGAAAAGTTTAATTTGATCTAATAAAAGTTAAAAAAAATTTATACAACACCAAAAAACAACAATAATAACAAAGGTTCCCCTTTACCCTACAAGAAGTAGGAAAAATTTTCCCTTTGCTCATCATCCTAATTAAAAAAGAAGTCAAACCCCCGACGCAATACATTAGTTGAAAAAAACTTTTCACTTACATGTTTTTTTCATATTTTTTCAATCCAATAAAAACCCATACTCACTTTCAATCAAGAACCAATTTAAAATAAATCTTACCACAAAATGTAAATTCCTTTAAAAAAACACTTTAGTTAAATAAAATTCACAAACAAAAGGGAAAAAAAAATTTAAATAAACTCCACTTTTTTTAAATTTTTTTTTTTTCCCCCCCCCTTTTTCCCCCCATAAAAAAAAACAATTCAAATTCAAAAAAAAACCCAAATTTATCAAAACCTTCAATTAAAAAAATTCAAATGTTTTTTTTTTTTTCCCTTTCCCCACCCCCCCAATCAACAAAAAAACAAAAACCCCACTTTCCAAAACCTCTCAACCAATTCAAAAAATCAAAAACTTTTTCTAAAGCTTAAATTTCACCCTTCCTCAAATGATCAAATGTCCCCTTTTCCTTAATCCCACGCAAATTAAGGAGACAAGGGAAAATTTAAAATACTCCACTCATTACAACAAAAAATAAGTTAACAAAAAACACAATAATAATTTAATTTCCAAATTTTAAATTTTTGGGTCAGGGCAAACTAAGAACCCCAATTTTTAAATTCCAATTTTTCCCAAAATTCCCTCTCCCCAAAACCCCCAAAAGTCGATACCAAAATGATGTTTTTCAAGATTGCAAAAAACACCCAAATTACTTCCCAACCACAAAAAGATGGGTGAAAATCCAAATCAAATAACCCCTTTTTTTAAAAATCAAAGACTCCAACAAATTATAATGGCACTTGTAATTGTAATATATGTTAAGGATCACATAAAAATGAATTGAATTCCAATCAAATTGGAATTGAATTCAAATATGAAAATTTAGATCCCTAAACACATTAACAAGAACAAAAGAACACAACCAATTACAAATAGATATGACGCACTAAAAGTAATTGGAAGCAACTTAAGAAGAAATTGATGTTACTCAAAATACTTCTTAAGTCAACTTGCCACAATTCCAGGACGAAATTGATAAAAGTTTGAGACGAAAGAGGCAAGCTTTCCACGGCTAAAATTTTCAGAATGAGATGTTCAAAAGTGTTCCTTACAAACCCTACTTAGCAAGTATTTATAACTTGCTCCAATTAGGGTTAAAATGTCCAAAAAATTACGCTTATACCACTAAGTGGCCAGTCTTAATTCAACAAAATACAAATAAATCAAAAATGTCCCAAAAATGATTACAAAGTGACCGGTTCAAAATAAAATAACGAGTTACAAAGATGGTCTTCAAAGAGCCGGTTTTTAAGTCAATTGAGTTCATTGCAGGCCATTAGATGTGAGTCCGTATGATGTTCCCAACTTGATCAATAGTGTAGGTTATTTGGCATCTTGTAGAAGTGATAAGTGTACCTATCAAAATGCACAACAATTTATGATACAAAAGTAGATATCAAGTTAACATCCTCGAGGTTTAATTGTTCATGGAGGATTCTCACAGCTAGGTTTTGTAAGCCCTTAGCTTGGGCTCTGGTGATTGGTCCAGTGGGAATCTAATTCTACCATCCTCACTCAATAGAAATATTTGAATCATCAGTATACCAATCAATGTTACTTTGTTCACTCTTTCTAAACCCTAAATTGTTAATTTAGTATTCCAAACCCTAAATTCCATCGTGACCTCATATAATCCACCATTTTCCTACAATATCTTATTTAATATACATATGGGTATATTACACTCTATTATATATTAATGTAATTAAATTCGATTCGATTCTATATCAAATCATATAGTTCCAAATTATTGCGATTTTGCACCAAACGATCTCGTTTTTGTTTCGTAACTAACCTAAGCTTCTTAACATCATATTATAACTTCAATGAACCTCAACTAAATATCAAATTCAACTAATCAAATCAAATTCCCCAATTTTGCTAATGTTTGAATTAGGCCAAAACAGGGTAATTGGCTTGAAAAATTCACTAAAAATAGAAAATGACTCCAATTTGAACAATTATTGATTTGGTGATCTACTACATCATATAGGATCTTATATACTAAAAATTACATCAAAACTACATCATTTGCTCTATTCATTTCCAATTTACTTTCAACCAGAATAGGGCATTTCTGAAGGATCACATATTTTCTAATTCAAATTTCTCAAAATAGAACTTACCTCGTTAATATACAGACATAAATTATGCTAGAATACCAAAAATAATAATTTTTCATCAACATTTGATATTTTTAACAAAAATAGGAAGTTTTGGGCGTTACTAAAGGCAGCTCCATTCACCGACCTTCGGCCACCATTGTGTCGGTCGAAGTCTCCCCCACCCAAAACCTTAACCCTAGCTTAGCCTAGCAACAGCTTCACCCTAACCCTTCAACTGAACAGACTAAATCATCCCCTATTTAATTATGATTTTTCTTCAATTTCTTCAAATTCTTGTTGCATCCTACTTCAATCTTGTTCTTCTTCCTCCCCTAATAATTGCATATTAGAAATTTCAATTGCAATTTGCCTAGAAAAATTCGATGAAATGAAGAGATTTTTGGTTTTTTTTTTGTAGATTTTGATGATTTTGGTCTCCTTCTCTCTCTTTTTATATGTCTATATATTGATAGGAATCTAATTCCACAAGACCAATCACTAGAGCCCAAGCCAAGGATTTACAAATTCTAACTATGAGGATCCTCCATGAACAACTAATCCTAAGGATGTTGATTTAGTATCTATTTTTGTATTACATAATTGTTGTGCATTCTAGTAGGTACATTTATCGGTTTTACAATATGGTGAATAAAACATACTAAGGGTCAATTTATGGGACATTCTTGAAGTCACATCCAACGGCCTACAAATTATTCAATTGAAGTGAAGAACTGACCACTTGAAGACCATTTTTGTATTTGTAATTAATCCTTTGAAAATCGGCCATTTAGTGGCATCTTTGTAAATTTTTAGTATATTTTTACCTTAATTGGAGCAAGTATAAATACTTTGCTAACTAGGTTTTCTGGAGGAGCTTTTTGATAATTTTGAGAAAACATACACTTTGTGCGTGAGGTTCTATCCTTGCAATCAAGATCTCTTATCAATTTCTTGTGAAATTGTGGCGAAAATCAACAAGGGTAGATTGTGAGTAATATCAATCTTCCTTTTGTTGTTATAAATTGTGTTTAGTGAGTAATATCTAGGTACAATTTGTGGTTAGTTGTTCATTCATGTAGATTAGGGTTATAATTTTCATATTTGATCTTTTCAATTTGAAATTGAATCTTAGTGTAATTGCGTGATTTCCATTAAAAACCACATACTTATTTGATCATAGTCCCATTTGGTATTTTGCTTAATTGGAATCAAGTTCATCCACACCATTTTTTAGTCCAATTTGTGTGGTTGATTATTTGTTTGTATTGTGTGCTTGTGATTTGGAATCAAGGCACATCATAATTTAGTATCAAAGCATGGTTTTTGAAAAGGGGAATTGGTGAACTTCAATTGACATTTAGGGTTCTTGAATTTGATTTCTTGATCTGAATTATTAAAGTGAAATTGTAGTTGATTATGGTTTATGTTGTATTCTAATTGTTGTTGTTGAAGTGGATGTGGAGTACTTGTAGTAACATTTGTCTTCTTGAACTTGCTGTGAGGGAAGGAGGAGTGTTTCTTTATGCTTGTTAGGAAATGAAGCTACATCCATTGAGACAAAGAAGAGTGAATTGCTTGTTGTGTTTTCAGAAATTTGAGGATTGTTATTTGCAATTTCCAAATTTGCCTTGTGTGGAGATTAGGAAATTATTTGAAATTCAAACACATTCATTAGTTGAAGAAGTTATTGTGTAATAGTTGATTGAATGTTATTTGAATTTGAATTTGCCTTCTTACCATTTGTGGAAAAGTTGCATTAAGAGTGGTATTTGAATTTTATTGAGTCGTGAGTGTAATGGAGTTAGTGTTTTGGTGGATTGAAGGGTGCTGCACGTAATAGTGGAGTTGTGTTTGAAACTTGCACGTGAGTGAGGTGTGTGTGTGTGTCAGAGTGAGTTGTGTTGTGAAAGGGGTGTTGTACATGTTATGTTGTGTGTATAGTGGTGAAAGGGTGCTGCACGTGAAGTGTGGGAGAGTGTGTGTTGCATTGGTTGTTTGTTGCACCGTAGGTGTGTAAATGTGTTTGTCGTGGTATGTGTAGTGAAGTGTATTATGGTTTATTGAAGTTAGTAAGCCACAATGTCAAGTAATTTGTATTTGTCTACTAATGTATACGTCGGGCCTTGACTTCTTTTACAACTATTGATGATAAGCAAAGAGAAAACTTGTTTCACACTTCTTGTAGGGTGTGAGGTAATTTGTGTGTCATTATTATTGATGGTGGTAATTGTACTAATGTTGTAGTTGCCTCATTAGTATCGAAATTGAACTTGTAACTACCCCGCATCCAAAACCCTATAAATGACATTGGCTAAGTGAGCAAGGGAGTTTCCATCTGACCTAGAGAGCTAGGGTAACCTTTCAATATAGAGGATAAATATCATGAAGAAATTAAATGTGATATTCTTTCTATGTGTGCATCCCATATATTGCTTAGTAGGCCTTGATTGTATGATAGGAGGGTTTTACATGATGGCTTTAGAAATACCTATATATTCCCAGAAAGAAGGCAAACATATCATCCTAAACCCAATGTCACCTTCAAAGGTCTAAGAGGTTCAACAATAGATCAGTAGACCATCAAAGATCAAAGCGGATCCGATACAGGCCAAGCAATCTGAGAGGAAAAAGGTCTTATTGATGCGGACAAAGTGAATTGGAGGAGGCCATAACAAATGAGAGCCTAGTATACTTGTTGCAGATGAGATATGCCCTAGGGATGGAGGAGCGTTAGCATCTACCCCTATAGTATCTCAGGTATTAGATGAGTATAGTGACCTTTTTACTGATGATTTGCTAGAAGGTTTACCACCTTTGAGAGGTATAGAGCATGCCATCGACTTCTTATCTAGGTCAGTTTTACCAAATCGACCTGCATATCGCATGAATCCCAAAGAGGCTAAGGAATTAAAACGTCAAGTGGATAAGCTAATCGAACGGGCTTTTGTCAGGGAGAGTCCCAGTCTTTATGTTGTTCTAACCCTTCTTATCCCTAAGAAGGATGGTACTTAGAGAATGTGCATTGATAGTCGAGCCATCAACAAAATTACCATTAAATACAAGTATCCTATTCCTAGACTTGATGATATGTTAGATGAACGTATGGTGCACAAGTGTTCTCCAAGGTGCATCTTAAAGCGAATATCATCAAATTCAGATGAGAGAAGGAGATGAGTGGAAGACCACTTTTAAAACACGCCATAGACTTACAAATGGATGGTTATGCCATTTAGTTTGAGTAATACTCCTAGCACATTTATGAGGTTAATGAATCATGTAATGAAGGAGTTTTAGGTAAATTTGTTGTTGTTTATGTTGATGATATTCTGATATACAGCAAAAGCCTAGAAAATCATGTGGAGATCTTTAGGCGATATTTTCAGTCTTGAGGGTGCAACAATTGTTTGCAAATCTCTATAAGTGTTCCTTCTATCAACTGAGGTAACATTTTTAGGATTTATTGTATCTAGTTCTATGTCAAGGTTGATGAGGAGAAAGTAAAGGCTATTAAAGAATGGCCAACACCAAAACCAGTCGCGAAAGTAAGAAGTTTTCGTGGACTAGCTTCATTTTATAGGTGCTTTGTCCATAATTTTAGTAGCATTATCAATCCATTAACTGAACTGACTAAGAAAAATTGTTCCTTTCATTTAGGGTGAGAAGGCCCAAAAGAGTTTTGAAGAGGTAAAAGGAAAAACTTACTAGTGCTCCAGTATTGGCTTTACCTAATTTTGATAAAGTTTTTAAGTTAGAATGTGATGCTTTTAGAATAAGAATTTGTGCTATGTTGATGCAGGATAAAAGGCCTATTGCCTACTTTAGTGAAAAGTTGAGTGGTGTAACTTTAAACTACTCTATATATGATAAGGAATTATATTCCTTAATGAGGGCTTTGATGACATGCAGCATTATCTTCTTCCAAAGAGAATTCATCATCTACACAGATCATAAGTCACTGAAACATTTCAAGGGTCAGCAAAATCTGTCTAAACTCCAAGCCAAATGGGTGGAGTTTCTGGAGAGTTTTACATATGTGATTAAGTATAAGAAGAGTAACCAGAATATGGTAGCTGACACTTTGTCACGCAGGTATGTACTTATCACTTCTCTTCAATCAAAACTGCTTGTTTTAAATTTCTGAAGGAACAATATATGCATGATGATTATTTGAAAACAATTATTGAGAAATGTTATGAGGGAAAGATGTTTGAGGGGTATTACATGTTAAGGATTTTTGTATAAAGCTAGAAAAATTGTGTATACCTTATGGGCCTGTGAGGGAATTGTTGGTAAGGGAAGCATATGCAGGAGGATTGTCTAGTCATTTTAGTGAGAAGAGAACCCTAGCCATGTTAAAAGAAAAATTTTATTGGAAGGGTATGATAAGGGGATTTCAAAAGGGTGCTAAAAGGTATGGGTTTGAAAAAAGGAAAAAAGGAAAGAAAGGCATTCAGTGTAAATATATGCTTTGCCTATACCTACTAAACCTTGGATGTACATATGGATTTTATTTTGGGTCTCCCCAAGACTAAAGGGGAAAGGCTCTTCACGGGGTTTTTTTAACAGTTTCAGAAAAATGTCCCATTTTTCCCCTTGTCCCAAAACAGATGAGCCCCTTTTTATAGAACCCTTTTTTATGTAGAAGATTTTAAAATTGCATGGTTTTTCCACCGAAAAGTGTTAACAAGAACAATTTCTTGCTTTTTTTTAAAAAGCACTTAGAGAAACTTAGTACTAAATTATGCCCCCAGTACCTCTTGCCATCCAATTGGGGCCCAGATGAATTTGTTAATCGTACCTTTTCCCAATTACAAAGAGTAATGGTTAGAAAGAATCTTACTGTTTGGGGACTGTGTCTTTATTGTCAATTTCGTTACAATGGTCTACTCATATTTTAAACCCGAAAGTCCCCCTTTTAAAGTTGTGTATGGTTAATCCTACTATTCCATTGGATTTATTGTAGGACCGGTAAAAGGAAAGGCCTAAGTGGATTTTGAGATAGCTAAGGAGTTCAAAAACTTCTGAGAAAAAACATTTTAAACGTCTTTAAAAAACAAGGAGCAACAAAAAACTTCAAGGAAATAGGAACGGGGAAAACCAAATTTATAACCCGATGACCAGTTGGATTAATCCAACAAAGAAAATTTTCCCCAAAAAAAGTCGAAAAGCTATCACCCAAAATAAGGACCTTTTAAATTGTCAGCAGTAAAACAAAATGCCTACAGAAAAAGTTACCAGGGGAATAGGCATCTCAACTACCTTTAAATGTTGCAAAATTTGTCACCTATTTACAAAGATATTTGTGAGGACCTATCAAATTTGAGGGCAAATTTTCCCTAAAACCCATGAGATATGGGAAAACAATTCCCACAGACCAATCACTAGGCTCCAGCCAAGGGTTTAAAAAAATAGCATGAGAAATCCTCCTAAATAACAAACCCCCTAAAAATGTTTATTTAGTTTTTACTTTTGTATTACAAATTTGTGCTTTTTGAGGTAATTTAGATTTTAAGGATGGCGAATAAAAATACTAAGGGTCAATTTGTGGGACATTCTTAGAGTCACTCCAAACCCATTAAATTATTCAATTGAATGAAGAACCCCGGCCCCTTTTAAGACTATTTTTGTATTTGTAATTAGTCCTTCAGAAAAAAGGCCACTTAAGAAATCTTTTTAATTTTTAGTACATTTTTACCCCAATTGGAGAAAGTATAAAATTTTTCTAAATTTTTAAAACCCCCCAACCCCCAAAGTTTTTAAATTTTTTGAAATTTGGGGAAAAACAACAATTTTTAGAGTTAATTCAATCTTTTTTTTTTTTAGTTAGGGAAAAACACTTTAAAATTTGGTTATTTTTTCCTTTTTGGGTTTTTAAATTATTTTTATTGGGAAAATTTAAAATCCTTGGTAAAATTTTTTGATTTTTCCATTGAAAAAAAAATCAATACTTTTTTGATCCTAGTCTGATTGGTATTTTTTCTTAATTGAAATCAAATTTTATCCGCATTTTTTAGTCTAATTTTTGTAGTGATTATTCGTTTTATTGTGTGCTTGTGATTTGGAACAAGGTACATCATATAGTATTAAAATTATTACTTTTACTTATTGGTTTGGTTTATTTTGTTCTATATGGTTTTCCTTTTTTTTTTTTTTTCTTTTTTCTTTTAACCATTATATAACAATAATATAATAAATAAAATTAATATGTAATTTTACATGTTATTATATTTCCATATAATTCACACATTTTTTAAAAATATAGCTTTTAACATTATATTTTATATATATATATTCTTTTACTTTTTTTGTTTATTTCACCCAATTCAATTTCAAATTATGCTTAAAAACCCAGTCCCCAATTTTTTCACTTCTAAGTATATTTAAAATGCCATCTGGAAAAAAATGACAAACTTTCATTTTTTCTAAAAATTCCCAAATTTATTAAGTTATGAAAGGTGCCGTGCATTTGAAAGTTAAAAGGCTTTTCTTTGGGAATCATAATGCCCGTTCTATTTTAAAAACTGCTTTCCAGATGTCTTCCCTCCTTGATCCTCAATTTGATATCCCCCAATCTCAAATCTATTTTTTAAAAATTGGCTCCTTGTAACCGATAAAAAAAATTTTCAATTCTCGAAAAAAGGTATTTTTTTAAATTTTAAACTGTTCAATCTCGGTAGTCTACAAAACCCCATATTATTTGTCTTTCTTTTTTACAAATAATACCAAAGCACCCCAAGGGGAGACATTTGTCTAAAAACTTCTTGCCAAAACCTTTTTTTTGGTTCTTCAACTCTTTTTAAATTATGGGTACCATAAGGTACAGGTTTTATATGGGAGCTATATAAGCACAAATTTTTCTGAATTCAATTTCGTATTGGAGGGGAAACTTGGGAGATAAATTTGGAAACCTCCTACAAACCCCTTTTTACCCTTTTCCCCTCAATTTTTATCACCTCTTCAACCTCAACTTTACTGGTGCCATCATACTTTTACCCCATAATTCATATGTTAGCAATCCTACTGGTTTATGTGCCTCTAATTGGAAACTAAATTGTTCCCCCTTCTAGTGTGTTGAAATGGATGTCGTATTCATGACAATCATTATTGCTGATGTTGATTAACTAATTCATTCCCAAAATTACATCAAACGGTCATGTCTAAACTAAAGATTTGCAAACAATATTCTACCGTACTTTTTAAATAGACCTTTCTACTTATTTGGTTCAATCCCTACCTACACCATAGAGGTACTCAAACTTAATACAGCTTCAACACTTCCTTACATACATCATTTTACTTCTAAATGCATCGGGATATACATAAATGTGATGCCCCAGTGTCAAATAATACATATGATTCAACGAATTTACTAATAGTATACCTTCTAAGGTCTCTATATCTAAGTGTCCTGCCTTTTAATGCAACACTCGTGTTGATGCCCTCTGTCTTAGCCCTACCTATTAAAGTCTTACCATTATTTATTTCCAGTCTGATTTCTTGCTTTTGGTGCTACTGTACATTTTTCTTCTATTATTAAGCAATCTACCATCTATGACCCTTTTTTTTCAAGACAAGCAAAATGTCAGTAGGATTGACCTCTCCAATAACTTTTGTTGTTATGTCCTATCTTTCCACATAAAAAAATGGGGCACCCTCTAGCCATTTACATTTGCTTAAATATGTAGCCCATAACATCTTCCACGCCAATTAACCATGTCCCACATATGAGGTTCTTGTTAGGATGAAAGTACTATTATGACCACAACTATGCGAGGTCTTTTGCCCTTCCCTTGAGTTATAATATTCTGGATGGGCCTTTTCCCAATACCCATTCTTATTCTCAAGTCTCATTTGTCGATTCTTTTGTGACTTTATTCTAGGAGTTTAGCTTTATTCACAACTTCAGACTAAGTCTTTGGTTGCAAAAGCAACCACTTCATGTGTAGGGTGGGTTCTAATCCAATATGAACTAATGAGCCATTAACTTCTCGTCAACTTGAATGCAAGTCATGAACTTCATCAAATGGTTGAGTTCCATTCTTATAATCATCTACAGACCTTTTCCTTGATAGTAGCTGTAATATGCTGCCTACATCTTCTCCCTAATAGAGCTCAAGAAATATCTCATACAGCATCTCCTTAAATCTAATCTATGTAATCACTCCTACAGTAATTTTTAAAGCACTTAACCACCACTTAAAACCCAAAGCCCCTTAATAAATATAGAACATATTCCTTCTTGTCTTCTGGTGCCCCCAAAACTTCAAACATCTTTTTGATGTGCCAAATTCCAAGCTTAAGTACAATCAAAAAAATCAGGAAAACTCCTCAATTCACACACACAAAAACCGGTTACTTAACTAGGTAAATGTGGAAATCCTAAGGCAATGGAATGAAATCCAAAGAGCTCCAATGCTATTATCACTCCAAACAAGTAATCTCAATCAAATAATAACAATTATAATTGAAACCCAAGTGAATCAAAAACAAGAAAACAAATGGGTCAAACGCAAATTCCAATCCCTTCCTTCAACTATCCAATTCACCATCACAATGAAGAGAATGATATCATATATCAACACAATCAATCCTTTTTAAACAAGCTATTGATCACGAATTGCAAATTAAAACAAGTCCAAGAACATCCAAATCAACCCTAAATATGACGCACTAGTGATGAAAGGAAAACAACAATAAGGAACCGATATTAACTCACGATTTCTCCTTATTTCACTCGCACAATTTCAATTCTTGGGTTGAAATTTTATAAGAGAATTTGGAATTAGGAAAACCCTAACCCTCTCACGAAATGTGAAATGTTTGTTCTGCAAAATAAGCTTCCCAAACCCCCTCTTAAGCAAGTATTTATACTTGCTACTCCTAGGGTTAAAAAGTGCTCAAAATTACAAGTTTGCCACTTTTTTAAGGTGGCTAAACCCCAAATGAAAATTACAAGGAAATAAAAGTGTCCCAAAAAACCCAAAATACAACCCAAAATATTTCATAAAATAAGAAAAAATATAAAAGAAATGGTCTTCAAGATGCCGGTCTTTATAGGAATCCATCGGCCCAGCTCATCGCCGGTTCAGGTCGGTCCATGGTAACCCATAAGCTAAGTCCCGAGGAGTTTGTCCATTGCCCTATAAAATATGATATGTGTGCCTGTTGGAAAACATGATACAAAAATAATAGAAAAGAGGTTTAAAATATAAATAATTCCGGGGTCGATCTGCTTAAAATGGGCCCTCAACACCAAGATTTGAAATCCTTTAGTTTTTTGCACTAATGATAGGTCTTGTCGGATTTTTTATTCCTATCACTTTTCTATTTCCAATATATTATTCAACATCTAATGGATCGTTTGCCTTTGGCCTAAACTCCTTGACCATTCTAACAAAACAGTCTAGGCCCACTTCTTAGCCCTCTCTCTCTAATTTCTCCATCATTTGTACTTGTCTCATAGCCAACACTTGCATCCTTGTATCTACTTTTACTGCTATGCCCCTAGTCCTGCTAGAGTATTGATAGCCTTAGCATTTGTGCAATATTCACCTCGTTCCCTCCTTGTCCATGATAAGGAGCTCTAGGGAGCAATTTGTTATCAGGGACATCACCCCTAGCTCTAGGGGATGATCCTGGTCTTGAAATTCTTTTAAGCATTCTACAAAATAAAATACAATAATGAGAAACGTTTTAAGAATACATATACATTCCTCATAATAAGAAGAATTGTAAACATGAAATTTTCAATATTATGAAGGGGTTCACAATTAGTAATATCAACACCATTTTCTAACCACTCTCGGTATATATCTTCATCCTACAAATCTAAAACCCAATTCACCTAAAGATCATGACTTATATCTATTATTTGAACTTATACTATTAATCCTCACTTAATTCTAAAGATCACCAAACCTAAGTAATTTATAGATCTTCAAACTTAAGTTCTGATACCGTGTAAGCTGTAATGCCTTGAAACCTAGGTACGCTATAGCCGCCATGTGTCCTTATTTCTTGAGACCAAAAAGGCTTAATCACTACTATTCTCTAATACTCACTTTCATATACTCTTGATAATGATCATCACTCATCTACTACATATTAGGTATTAACAAAAATTTCCATCTTCAATAATAAGTCCTCACAGTCTTCTAAATTAATCAGTGGAAAGTTAAACATTCACTTACAATAGAAATTTCTCAAAACAACTGAACAAGAAATCTAAATATATCCTTATTAATCTATTTACTAATCGTCATAATAGATGCATTTACATTCTCTTTATAATTATAATTTTATTTGTCTCTCCTAGGGTTTCATCATACCCCACTAGTCATGCCAAAACACATCATCAAAATACATTTAAAACACTATATGCACAAGTTATTTATCTTTTAATATTTAACCAACACACCATTTCAATATCAACAAACAACCTTTCACAATCACATAGTCCTTCACAAACAAAATATATATGTAGATATTTTATATGATAGTGGGTACTTTCCCACTATCTATGAGTCCTTACAACCTTTCAAATCTTGCATATTGTTCTTTCATAATCGTTCACAATACACTTTCCAATGGTCCTTTCCCCAAACTTTCCCAAATCACTTCGGTAGACGACTCCCCTAGGGATAACGTCACATGCCAAATCATCGAGGTGCCCCTCTTAGAACACTGATCCACACTCAATTTCTTGGACCTAGCAATTCACAATCACATGCACACATAATCAAATTCATATACAATGATATTAAATCCACACGCAAAATTAACCTATCAAACCCAAGCAATAAAAAATGGTATATATGTACTTGAATTGCAAAACTTGGTTTCTTTCCACTTCTACATCCTCACAACTTCTCTAAAACCCATCATAATCCTAATTACATCCTTTTAGAATTGTATTCAATGAAATAAAATGGAAAAGGAAGTTTTTCAACTCAACACAGCCATGTTGGAGGTTATGTTAGTGAACATGAGGTAGTACACGGTCTTGCCAAAGGCCCTGTACATTTTATGAATCTTTAAACTCAACACGGGCAAGATACGATCATGTTGAGGGTCGTGTACTCTCTATTTTTTTTTAGGTTTTTAACACAGTTACAACACTATCATGTTTAGGAGGTCATGTATCTCTTTGTACATTTTGGGGTTTTTTCTAACACGGTTTTACAACATGACCGTTTAGAAGGCCATGTATCTCTTTGTTCACTTTGGGTTTTTAATTTTAAAGATTACAACACGCTCATGTTGGGAGGCCATATATCTTTCTATTTAATTTAGGTTTTTAACACAGTTAAAATTTATGGTCATATTAGGAGGCCTTTGTATCTTTTTGTTCACTACAACCTTCTTTCTAAATTTTGAAATTCCTAAACCTTCTAGCCCTAACCTAATTCTCTAAATATTATGTTGAATTGACTCCAAGTTATATTATATGTATAATGTTACAAAGATTTGAGCTTACTTGATTAGTTTGTGTCTTAAACCCTCTGATCATTGCTCATATGCTTGTTTCACTCCTTGCATATGATAGATTAACTTTGATATGTAAATAATCCCAAATATGTTAATTTTTTAATTTACGATGTACACAGAATTAATGTTCAATTATTATTGATCGACGCACTCACCTCAACTAATTGGCGAGTCGTAGCACACGCTTATCCTTTTCTTTCTTTAGGCTTCAACAGATATGTCTAAGGTTCTGTGAGGTACAAAAAATGAGAAAAAGTATTAACCCTAGGAAAAAAGGCTATATATACTTAAGTTGCGAAAAGACTATTTTGCCCCTATTAATACATCTTATTCCCTCGTCTTATCTATGGTAAATTTTTTATTAATATTAAATATATGTGCGTGTGTATGTGCGTGTATGCGTGTATAGTTCATATACTTATAAATGTATTTAAACTGTAGTTTTTAAACTTTACCGTTTTTAGTTTGACATTCTTTAGTATGTTAAAAAAATAAAAAACTAAAAAAATGAAAGGATAAAAAAAAATTATTTTGCATGTTATTTCTTTTTTATGCGTTTGATTTTTTTATGAATGTGTTTTTTATTGTTTTTTAAAAGACTTTGATCCATTTAAGTGCTTCTTCATCTAATAATTTGTGTTTTTTGTCTTTAAATCTTACTTTTATAAAAAAATAAATAAATTTTTTGACTAGAAATTTTTTTGATAATATAAAATCTTTAACTAATCTTTTTCTTAAAGTTATGGTTTTTTTTCTTTTAGAATTTTTCAAAAGGAGATAAAATTGAGGTTTTTTATTTTTCATAAAAAAAAAATTTGGTTAATAATTAAAGGTCAATGCTTTTTCAAAAAAAAAAAAACCAACAAACTAAATTTTTTAAAAAAAAATAGAAAAATAAAGGAATTAAAATGGTCTAATTATAGTTTAGTAGATACATAGGTCCCTTTCCCCCGGGCAATTAAAAAAAGGAAAAAAAGGTTTTTTTATTTAATCTTGCTCTAGTTGCCTCTCTACTTTCCTTTTCAATGTATTTCATTTTCATTTTTTTTTGTGAGTATTAACTTTCCTTTTTTTTCTTCTTGTAGAAAATATAAAAAATCCTTTTAATAAATATTCTTTTAGCTACTTTTACTTTTCATTCCCCAATTTATTTAAATCTTTTATTAGTATTAACTAATCTTTTGGTTTTATAAGAAAATAAAAAATATATATTCTTTTACATGTTTCATTTTTTTATATGCTTGCCCTTTAATTCCCACATATATAGCTTTTATTGACTATCTTTCTTTGGGATTGAAAAAAGAGAAAAAAGGGGAAAGAAATTTATTAATAAACCCTCTTTTTTATAATTTTTGAAAAAATCTTATATGGAAACCAAAAGATTTTAAATAAGAGATTTTCTGAACTCATTTTTTTGGTTTAAAAAAATCTTTCATTCAAAAAAAGGTTTTTATAAGACTAGTGGCTAAAATTAAGTTTGATCCACCCAGTTGACCATAATTTTCAATTGTTTTAAATTTAGGTTGTGACTACAATCTTTTAAAAAATTTTTTTTAAAAGGTTTTTTATTTTTTCTTAATCTTGTTGATTAACTTATATTAAATGGATTGGACTTAATATAAGTCAAATTAAGAAAAAAAAAAAGAAAAAAATGAGCTTAACAACATAGTAATTTCTTTCAACTCATGGAAACTAGAAGTATCTGATTAAAATATGAGGTAATTATAGCGAAAGAATACAAGATTAATTCAAGAAAAGGATGAGAAAAAATGAAGAGAGAAAGAAAAAAAAAAAGAAAAAACTAAATTTAATTGTGGACAATGGAGGGAGAATAAATATTTAGAGTTTTATTAAGGGGGATATTGTTGGGTTTTAAAAACTCTCCTGTGATCGTGTTTTTTTTATCAGTAAGGTTAACTCGTGATTGTGTGTTGGTTTAAGCAAGTAGGGACTTTCGAGCAGTCCTGGGGCTCTCAATTGATACTTGGATTTCAAAGGGGGGTAAAAAAAAAACCTTTTCCCTTTTTGCCGTTTTTTTTATATTTATAATTTATATTAGATCTGTTATATTTGTTCAGATCTGATAATTTGTTACAGTGAATCTGTTATGTAAACTAATTTCTTTCTAGTTACAACATTTACATAACAAAATCTTGAAATCTAGCTGGCAATCTGTGACTCTTTTCTTGTATTCCTTGTATAAACTGTAACATTTTTCTCCTGTTTTGAAAAAAAACCTTGCCCTCAAGGTTGTAATCCGGATATGTTGTAACAAAAGAGTCAAAATCCTCCATGCCGTGTCTTCCAGTGGTAATCCCGCCCAAACTGAACTAACAGCTTTTACAATCCTAACCATTTCTTCGAAGAACTTAGTATCCACAATAGCTAAAGGAGTCAAAAAGGGGTTGATTGTTGACAGACCCAGTAGGTAATTCCAAGATGGAAAATCTACTCCATAAGCCTTTTTTTTAGACACAATATATGAAAAACTTTTATGGATCTTTGAGGCTGGTGGAAGTCCACTTCTAGGCCGAAAAACCAATTTTCCTAAGACCTTATAAAGACCATAATAACGCTTAGACAATTTATGTTGTCCTTGCTTAAAGAAAGTTGCCTATATGGTCGGAGCTTTACAAATCCCATATCTCCTTATTCCGAATGTGACATCCCTTCGATGTTTTTTAGCTAATTGCTTATACAACTCTGAGTTTTGCTGTAGATTTATCTTGAGCAGTTTAAGCACCTCATCTCTCCCAAATTTTAAGCCCTGATCCTTGCTATAACCAATATGTCATAAAAGAAAACCACACAAAACGCCGTAAAAGGCTGAAAATCCTATTCATAATAGCTTGGAAAGTGGCGGGGTGCATTGCTTAAGCCAAAGGGCATTACTAAGAATCATAATGTCCCTCATGAGTTCTAAAAGCTATTTTTTTCCAATCTTCCGGCTTCATTCTAATTTGATGGTAACCTGAGCGCAAATCTGTTTGAAAACCCTGCAGCACCATATAAAATCATCTAAAAGTTCATCAATTTGTTGGTATGGGAAATCATCTTTATAGTAACCCGATTTAGAGCCCTATAACTTACAGCATCTCCAAGTACCATCTTTGTTTTTTAACTAAAAGTACAGGTGAGGAGAATGGGCTAGTACTATGCTGAAAAGATGCCTAAATCCATCATTTCTTTCACCTGTTTTTTGATTTCACTTTTTTTTAAAATGAGGGGGACCTTTAAGGGTTAACATTCACTGGTTTACTATCAGAAATAAAATGAATCCTATGCTGGACAGATCAAAAGGGGGGCAATGATGAAGGTTCTTGAAAAACGGAAGCATATTTCCCAATAACATATCAATATCTTTATTGTTGGTGGTATGCATGAATTAGAACTGACCTCCTGAGCCACAATTGAAAACATGAAGCGCCCAAATCACTTTTGTAATTTTTCGAAACTGGTGATGCGAAATTTGAGCTAAGGCACCATTGTTAACTCCTTGTAATGTCTATAGCTCCTTGATACACAAATTCATAGTCAAATTTGTGTAATCAAAAATAACGGGTCCCCAACGTTTGTAACCATTGAATTCAAGAACAAAATCAACACCCGGGGTTGGCAAAACACAGAACAATTCCTTGAAAACTAGCCCTTGAACTTCCAACATGACATCGGAAAAACTGACCCTCACAACATAGCTTACTACCATTGCCAATCATAACACCAGAATTGGCTGTAGAAGCTACTGTCAGTTCAAAATATTTGGCTAATCTTGTTTGTTCACAAAATTGTGCTTACTTCCCGAATCCACTAAAACTGTCACTTGATGGTCATTCACCATTCCAAAAAATCGAATGGTAAGAGGCACCAAATGTCCTGACATTGCATGATAAAATAATCAATCCGTTATCATGTGCACCTTCATACCCACAACCCGAATCCTTTGCCAACTGCTCCTCACATAGACCACTAGCAGGTCCATCTTCTTTATCTTGTATTAACAAGAGAAATTTTGCCTTACATTTATGTTTTCCTAGAGTATTTCTTATCCAAATTGTAGCATAGGCCTTGTTCTCATTAACTTGCATTTCCTCTTTAGAGAGTTTTTTGATAGGTAAGGTGGTTTTAGAATTGTGACTATAGAATGATGAGGTTTAGAAATTGTAATGGATAAGAAGTGGGATTGGAAGAAGTAGGGATAGAATATTTAGGTCTGAAAGAATGGTCTTGAAACTTGGATTCATGCATTTTTGCTAACCAAATTGCATGAGGTAATGATGTAGGGTGAGAAATCTAAACCCCTTTTCGAATGTGAGATTTAAGGCCAGAAATGAAACAAGAAAGCAAGAAAGATTGAGGGTATGCCTACAAACTTGATTAGATAAAGATTCAAATTCTTTTTTATATCACTTACTGATTCTTTTACATCAATTTTGCCAGGGCTCCTTGAATATCATCATATTCTGAAAGGGCTTTAAAACTAGTCTTTAAAGCTTGCAAGAAAGCTTGCCACGATCACAACTGGCTATTTTGCTCAAGCCACTGCAAATACTGTAAGGCTTCTCCCTCTAAGGCCCAAAAGACACAATTTCAAGTCTTTGTCCATCCGATACTTTATGAAAGTAAAAAAACTTTTGAGTGTGATAGATCCATCCCCAAAAAATCTTGACCGGAAAATTTTTGGGGAAATTTTTAATTTGATGCCATTTCAACAAAGAATCCGTTGCAGAATTGATGAATGGTTAGAATCTGAATGAACTTGAGTTGCATCCTGTTGAGAAAACCCATTCTGATTCTGAAAGTTATCCATTTTCTCTGAAAATTGTTAAATAGAAATATTATAGTGAAATTCAAATCATTCTAGTTTGTTGAGTAACCAAATTGGCTTTGATGAATCTTGCATTTGTGATTGCATTCCCTTCATAGTCTCGGCTAATGAAAAAAACCAAAGATTGCAATTTGGAAAATTCCTCCTGTGATCTTGTTGAAGCCTAAGAGAGCACCAAATTTTTGGGGTTTTTTTAAAATCTCCTGTGATCGTGTTTTTCTTATATCAGTAAAGGTTAACTCGTGATTGTGTTGGTTTAAGCAGGTAGGACTTTCGAGCAGTCTTGGGGCTCCTCAATTGTACTTGATTTTCAGAAGGGGGTAAAAAAAAAAACCTTTTTCCTTTTTGCCATTTAAATTTTTAGTATATTTATATTAGATCTGTTATATTTGTTAGATCTGGTAGTTTATTGCAAAATGAATCTGTTATGTAACTAATTTCTTTTTAGTTACAACAGTTTTCATAAAAAAATCTTGAAATCTAGCTGGCAATCTGTGACTCTTTCTTGTATTCCCTTGTATGAACATTAACAGATATACTTAAATAATATTATTTTTTTTTAAATCGCAAAATAGGGTACTTATAAAAAGTTATTCCAAAAATAGGTTTTGAAGTTGCTTATCCGCGCTTCAATTTTTTAAAATTTTACAAAACTAATAGTGTAGATGGGATCCGTGCCTTCAACAAGGAATTTGCTTGAAGGCATGACAAGGTCTACACCTTCAGTATTAATTTTGTATTGAAAGTACAGACCAGTGTGTGCCTTTAATAAAAAAGTTGAATTTTTTTTTTTTTTTTTTGCATCATCTCCCTCTGTTTAATAACTTCATTAATACTACAAGCCTACATTGTAAACTCATAAAAATTATCATAAAATAACACTACAAATTTATAAATACAATTCCTTAGTTCCTCGATTCAGTTTGATACAGCTACATCCTTCATCCATTTTTTTTATCCTCTATATTCAAGTTTGTGTTTCTTAATTTTATTTTAAAATAGGTTTAACTTGTACATTTCGAAGTTAGGAATATTAGGAGGAGATTTATTCAATTTGTTAGTGAGAAAGCGTGATTAGAACAAATATTTCGATTGTTTTTTCTTGTAAAAAAATATTTTTTTCTTATTATGTTACCTTTTGTCAATCCATATTTAATTTAAAAGCAATTATTCATAGTGCACTATTTTTATTAAAGTAAACAATTGCTATTGATAAATTAATGGTTAACTTGTCATTAATTAGTTGCTAATATGTCATTATTAAAAATTTTAAAACAATTAGTAAAAAAATTTCTTATTGATTATAAATGAAAAAGTGTAGTCTTTTGTTATGAAAGTTGTCATAAAATTAGTCCTTAATTAGTGGTTAATTAGTCATTAATATACGATTAACTATTAGTTAGAAATTAAATTTGTAAAAAAATTTGTATCGATGTAAACGTATTTGCTTAGTTTATTAGTGTAAAATCATAGAAAAAATTTAAACTGTTGTTATGTAATCGTTATTAGTCGGTTTAAAATGTGATTAACTATTAGTTAGAAAATTAATTAGTAGAAAAATTCGTTATTTAAATATAAATGTATTTTCTTGGTTCATTAGTGTAAAATCATTGTAAAATTAAATTTATTATTATGTAAATTGTTAATTAGTGGTTAATTGTCTTAATATGTGATTAAATATTAGTTAGAAAATTAATTAGTAGAAAAATTTTAAATCGATTACAAACGTATAAATTTCTTAGTTTATTAGTTTAAAAATTGTTTTAAATTTAATCAATTGTTAATTAATCGCTAATTAGTTTTAATTAGTCATTTAAAATTAATTAATTATTCATTAGAAAATTAATTAATAAAAAATTCGTATTAATTAAAAATTATAATTCTTAGTTTATTATTGTTGTAAAATATCATAAAATCATCTGGATATTAATGCTACATTTTTTTGTTTTTCTTTTTTTATAATAGATGGAGTTTGGACCCTTCAATCCTTCAATTTTGACATAGCAAAAGGTTTTTTGATCACAAGCTATCTAGGAAAAACAACCTTGTTAATTAAATTTTTGTTCCTTTATCAATGATTAATTTCACTTTTTTAACTTAAGTAATCACAGTTACCATTTAACAATGGGGAAATTACACTTCATATAATG
>JBBMOL010002005.1:0-29720 GCA_037954665.1 Laguncularia racemosa
GCTCAATACAAATCTTAAACATAAAGCTTATTGCCTCTCTTTGGATGATAATTCTCATTCAAATTTATTACAAGTTCTATAGATTTTGTTTGATATCATGTAAATTTCAAATAACAAAGATAGAAAAAAAAATCACTTTTTCAATATCCCAAGTTTTGCTATAGGTTCCACATATTTTTTAATGAGTTCAATAGGTATTGCATATGAAAGAATTTGTAATATCATATATAAACTACTCTTTTTAATACTAAATAAGCTTAATATTTATGGGAAGATAAAAAAAAATTATAGGTTTTATAGGATACCATATATTGTATAGATTCTATAAGATATAAGTTCTTGGATAGTTCTAGAGTATTACATGTTAGGTTTTAATTCTAAAATTTGGAAATCTATATCTTATAAGATAAGGTACAGTTAGAAACACTTTATTCACCTTATATTCAACCACTCCTATTTTAAGAAAAAACATATTATGTTAACAGTTGGTTTTTTGAAAAAAAAATGTTAAGAATTGGAAATATTACTAACTACTGCATGTTAAGAGTGGAAAAAACATCAAAATTCCCATCAATCCTTTATGTATGAATGAAAATTATTGTAGAAAAATGACCTTAATTGCAAGGCTTTAACCACTTGAGAGAGAGAGAGAGAGAAAATGAGTAGGCTAGTTGCATTTACAATCTTGTATGATCATTGTACAAAAATATCCTCCAATTACTTGTTTTAGATACAAGATTAATTGAATTTGAGAACTAATAAGTAATATTAATATGATCAATTTTATTAAGTGAACATGGACACCAAAAATAGCTCCCACCTTATTATTATAAATATTATATTATAATTATAATATGATATAATAAGTTTCTTAGATTTCTTGATAATGAAACCCTTTATGAAATGAGTGTAAATTAAAAGTCTACTTGGATTTTTTTTTTAATTTGTATTTTTTCTGTGTTAATTTAAAATTTAGTGTTTGAGAAACTATCTTATCTATATTTTATCTTTATAATTATAATGAAAATAGTAATTGAGAAATATGAATTGGAAAGTAAAAGTTTACATAGTTTTAAGAGAAAAGATTTAAAAATTATATTTCATATATTAGAAAAAATATATTAATTGGTATTTTTACAAAAATAAAAAAAGTAATAGGTAAATAAATCCAAATTTTTATAGATATATTAGGTATTTAATTTTTAAAAAGGAGTATGTATATTTATTTTTATTTTTAGCGAATACAACTGATGCCAACACCGAATGCATGAAAAAAAAAAAAGAATAAACAAACGAGTTTAAGGACCTATTTGAATTGTCTATACTTTATTTATATATTATATGTATCTAATTTATATTTGATCCGTATCTCATCTACATCTAATTTATGTTTGTTTGAAAAATAATGTTTGAATAAATTGTTTGATTTGTATCTGATTTATTTATATTTTAAAATAAAATTTAAAGATTTAATTTTTTTAATAAGAATATATATAATTATATTTTTTATTTAAATCTCATTTAATTTTAATTAAATACTTATATTTAAATAAATATAAAATAAACACTAAACGGATAAAAATAAATCACACCACCAGAGCCTAAATTTGCTTCAAGCAAAGTGCCCGAACGCACTATAAAGGCATCCTCAAAAATTATCTAAAAAGCAACAGCAATACGAAGCATTTCCAAAATATGTCGTGAGTATGTTGGATGGCTCGGACAACGGGACAGGGAGCGACCCCGCAAAGACGGCAAACCCTCGTTTCGAGAAGATGATAAACCCTTGGAACACTCTAGAATCCCGGCATCCATTAACCATGGGGCAACTGACAAACTTGCTAAGTAAGAAGTACTCGACACAAACATCTCCATCCTAACCTACTTCAACTACTCGGGTGCAGAGTTTGGTAATCTTATCCATGGCGTCTTCATTCGTGACAATCCCCACGAAGCCCTTGTCTCTCTACAGCACTATAAACCCTTCACTTCTCTCCAGTCACAATCCCATTGGTAAGACAGTTCATTCCTTAATTTTCATTTCCATGTTAATTTTCTCTTCTTTATCTTCTGATGTTTTAATTTATTTTTTGGGTAATTATGTTTTAATTTATTATGTCTCTGGGACTTGGAAAACAGGACTCCGAAGAAACTCTTTGAAAATCAATGCCGTTGCCACGAAATGGGAGCCCTCCAAGGTTAGGTCTAGGTTTAGGTTTAGGTTTATGTTGCTTCCGTATGTAGATTCCTTTGCATTTAATTGGGCGTTTTTTGGGTAATTGATAATTGGTATATTGTTGCAGGTTGTTCCGCAAGCTGATAGAGTTCTTATTCGTCTTCAGCAGCTTCCCGAGGTCGGTGCATTTTATTACTATGTACACTTGTGTGAATATCATGATGTATAACATTTATAGGAATTAGTATCTGTGGATGTTACGTCTATGAGACTGCAATTTCAGTTCTTGCTTTTTTCTAACTTTCTGCTTGCCGAACGCAAATTAATTGACTTTGCAAGTCGGATCGACATTTTGAAAGATTGAAACAACATTCAAAAGAATATATATTATATACAATCGGTTGTTCTATATTGTACATACTGCATTCTATTACATACATATATATATATATGTGTGTGTGTGTGTGTATGTATGTATGTATGTATGTATATAGTTTGAAGTGTTAATTGATTTACATTTCTATTTGTTTTTTGAAGAATTGGATATTATATCATTCTATAAACACAAGATTTATCTCAATATTCAGATGCCTTTCTTATATATATATATATATGTTTTACAGTGCTCTATATTTGGGTAGTAAATTAGTAAATAGTAAATTTATTGATTTTTCCGTATTTCATAGCAACATTCATCTACTTTGTCACCTGTAATAATTTGAAATTCAGTTTCTGCACATGCTTTAGACTAAATGTAATCATTTCTTAAAATGCCTCCATCAATATAAAATTAAAATCTTCACATTATACTGAACTTTCTCTAATGTTTGACTATCTATAAAAGCTTGAATTGTAAATGGGAGAGTTGAGTTCATTTCAAACTCTGCAGTGAGCTGCATGTTGTGTGACTCAAAGCCTGCTTGGAGATTTATGTGGATTCACTTGCTTACTTCCATAGCAAAATTTGTTTAAAATATTTATTCTTTATTGTATGTGGCCAAGATTCTTTCCCTTGCACTTCACTTCACTTTATCAAGAAAATGTTACAATAACCTTATTTATATCTATTGGCTTCTTCATGTAGATGTATAAAGCTTATTGTTCAGCTTAGTTAGGCTTGGTTATCATATAAAATCTGAGATAGTTGTTCACATCAGAGAGAAAATTAAGGTATTTGATGATCAATTTTATGGTTTTTCCATAGTTAAATTGTTGATTTTAGGGAAAATAGAGGTAATGTTATTGATAGAAATGAAAGAATTTTACACAGCTTCCAGCAATCAGAGCTTGAAGCTTCTCTCAATCCTCTCAATCTAGAGATCACAAGTTTGAAGGATGCATTACATGCTAAGACTAACCAAGTACTTATAGTAATTATATTAACTATTTGGATCAAACCAACTAACAATGCTAGTTGGCATTGCCAGCCGTCTCCCCTACTCCCTTATTAGCCTTGTGCATATAAACTCTAGTTATAGGGTTCCTATAAGCTGAATTATCTGGCTTAAGATATCTTCCTTAGAGTGGGTCACAGCAAGGTTCTTGTCTTAGTGGCAAAATGTTTGTCTGTTCAAGCAAGTGAAAACTCTTAACATCTGTTTGAACCCCTCTATTCTATTTGAAATTTAGATCAGATATTGGACAATTTTTTGTCTATGATTTAACTAGTCCTATATTAGTTCCTAAGCACATTGTCCTTTGATAATGACACAGAAATCAGCAGGTGGAGTCTTGTTGCCCAAATCAGCTGTCAAATTTGAGCGGTATCTAATGGGTGAGGTAAGAGGCTTTATGATAGGTGTTTGAATTTCTGTCTATGGTCTCTCATTTTTGTGTGCCCTGGATTGATTGAATATGCTAATGTTTTTCCAAGGTTCTCTCTGTTGGTTCTGATGTTGGGAACATGGAAGCCGGAAAGAAGGTAAAAGTAGTTTTAACACTTGATTTTAGCATTTCATGTAGAATTTTGTGTTGGAGAATTTCTAGAAGCATTACCATGACGCCTAAATCTGATTATTACATAAATTTTTTAAGATTGATGGTGCCATTCTAAAAGAAGAAAATACTTTGATTTTCTTTTCATGCAGGTTCTTTTCTCCGATATCAACGCATATGAGGTTAGTATTCATTTTACAATCCTTAATTATATATTCCAGTGGATTTCCTTGTCTTATTCTCACAGGGTGGTTTTTGGCTAGTAGATTTCTTCTTTTTGATAGCCATCCTACAACTGAAACTAAGTTGTTTGCATGCCAAATGCTATATCAGGTGGATTTGGGAACAGATGCTAGACATTGTTTCTGCAAAGCAGGGGATTTATTGGCTGTTGTTGAGTAGCAAAATTCAGAAGAACCTGAAGAGGATGGTTTACCATTTACAAGAAATCTTGTGATCACTGTGGTGTTTAATAATATAATCAATGTCGGTTATGCTACAGCATAGCCTGATGTTTTAAAGTGTATTCCAACAAAACAACAGTGGTGCACGCTTCAATTTGATGCAAAGAAATTGTATGTTTTTGAGTAGTTTTTTATTCATCCCAAGGTACGTGTTTTTGATTCCTAGTATATTGGGTACTTCAGTTAGAGCTTGATTCGATTGTCTTTTTTGAGGTTTAGTTCCATTCTAGTTGTGGAGCAATCCTTTGTGGGGTATTTGGTAAATTTATATTTTTAGGTAGCGTTTAGTTGTCATAATTTTATATCACTAAACTGAATAAAATTTTTAATTCTTTATTTAAGTCGTATAATGAATTAAATTATTGAACAAATTGTATTATATATTTATAGTATAAAAATTTATTTTACTAAATAAAAGAAATATATTCTTAAAACCTAAAAAAATAACTATATTATCGTTATTTTCTTTGTTATTGTATTCATATTAGAGTATTTTTAATGAGTTTTTTTTTCTTTCTTTTTTTATGTTGATGTAAAAAATGGAAATGTCTGTATCATGTACTGTAGAAATCAAATATGATGTAAGAGGATTATATTGTTTTGTTATTCTTATATAGTTTGTTTTGTTTTTTTGCTATTCAGTTCTATGAGTCAAATATTATCTTAGTTTTTCTTATAGCTTTCATACATAGTGCTTCTTCTTATGCATACGATTAACTTTAATTATGATAGACCAATTGAAATTTCAATGATATAGGGTCCAATAATTGCAATAGAAATAATAGATAGACATTTGAATATAGGGTCAACCCTTAACATTATATTTGGATTGAGTGAAAGAAAGGGGAGAGAAGGAATTGGGAAGGGTACAGTTACTTTTGCTTGTTATGGGGGAAGGAATATATTATAAGATCGAGTGAAAATAATTTTTTTGGTTCATTATAGAGAGAGTCTTATCATCTCTTTATCATTTAAGTTTTATAATTTTTTTAATAGAAAAAATAGGTTTATTTTTTTGTCCGCATAATACAAGTGCCATTGATAGTTGTTTAAGTGGTAACTACTATTCATGTTTTATCACATTCTTAGCACCACTACGTGTAAACTTGGCCACTATAACTAAAACCTACTGACTACCTTAGTTACATGGAAAAAGCACTTGAACTTGTACAGCACAAATAACTAAGACATAATAACAAATGTAATAATAAGAAACATCACCCTATCCAACTACTTTTACCTTTTTCGTTTCAGCTATGCACACACATGAAAAAGAGGCGATAACATCACTTCCCTCTTCTAAATTGCAGTTGACCTTACATGCAAAGAGGTTGTTATATTTGGCATCATTTGGACTAAGTGTCTCATACGAAGAAATAGTGTCACCGATAAAATAATGCCCATAAGCCATTACTCTTGCTCTTTGGTCAGACTAGATTTAGTTTCATCAAACACATTTTTTAAAGTAACTCCAAGATAATCAACAGTCCTAATGCTGTCATGACAAAGTTTCCCATTGGCTGCATATTCTTCTTTCTTGTAGGATACTGGTTCGGTGTTTGCACCCATAGGATGAAGCTTGGCAGTGAATCCAGAAGCAAATCCGGTGTAGAAGCTATGATGGTTAACGATCCACTTTTGATGGATGCATATACTTCAGTAGAATAAAGAACCATATTTGCCATGTTTGATATTCTAATGGAAAATACCTTTCTTCTAGCCAATCTCTCTTGTTCCTTTGATATTCTAGGAGCCCATCCTCGTGCTGTTAGAGCACTCATTTCATTGAAGCCTTCTAGCATTTCTACCCGTTTTTGATAGTATTCAGTCAGGTCATCTTTAGAACCTGCCTTCCCATATGTCATCCCCTTTGCACTCACCATCAGTACGATGAAAGTGTCAATAGCGCATACAAAATTATCGCGCAATGTATTTAGTTTAGGATTGTCAGACCATTTTCTGTTGTTGACTTTGTGATGCCGTCCTCGCTCTGGGGCTTCCTACGCTAGACTTGCCAACTGTAATGCCGTTTGTTGTTGTCTAGTCTCCAAGGGCACCTAATCTTCCTTGTACATAGCCAAAAATGTTTTGAATTGTTGCTAAAATTGGTTTGATTCCTCGATAGAAATTGATTCAAATACCAAATATTATAAGATCAATTTAAAATAATTTTTTAGGTACGTTATAAAGATTCTCTTAAACACTTGATTTTAGATTTTTTTTGAGAAAAATAAACTTAGATTTTTTTCTGTTCCTATTTGCCCACATAAATAAAAGTGCCCTTGACAGCTAATTAAGTGATAGCTACTGCCTATGTTCTATCACATTTCTAGCACCACCACATCCTAAGCTTGCTCACTACAACCTAAACCCTAGTTAAATGGGAACAACATTCCAACATGTACAACATAAATAATTGAAACAAAACAACATAAATAGCTAATGTAACAGACAGAAGGATTGCCCTATCTAGCTACTTTGCTTTTTCCTTAAGCTATACACGCACGTGGAGAAGGGGTGATAATAGAATCCTTAAGACTAATCTTTCCATGGCTTTCAAGATAAACCAATCTCTCCATATATGAATAGAATTCGGAAAGAAAGTGTATGAAATGAATTAAATATAAAAAGATATTTTGAAAATTTAGGATATTTTGGTATTTCAACAAGTTCTTAATGGGCTTTTCATTTATAATTATTCATTTTCATTTTTTCTTATTAAAACAAGTATTTTTTTCTCCATTGTTTTTTCTATATTTCATTCTTTCCTTTTAATTTCTTTTCTTTATATTAATCATATTGAAAAGACTAAATATTACATTTAATATCTCAACTTTGCTCGATGCTTTAAGGTTTCAATTTGCTATCTAAAATTTACCTATTTTTGCAATTATTAGCTTGAACTTTATCCCTTGTTACAATTAATTATCTGAACTTTACTCATTTTGTAGTTAATTATGATGTTCAGGTACTATAAATAATCCCGAAAAGTTTGTAAGTAATAAATTGATATTTTTAAACTTCAAATAGTTAAATTGAAAAAACAGATAGAATTTAGATATCAAATGTGAGATTAATCTTGCTCAAATTTTCTTGTACTTTGAGCATAATAATTAATGCAACTATACTTGAATTAAGCGATAATAATTACCGCAAAAATTGTGCTAATCAACAATGTATGATTTTAAGTAGTGGTAGTCTCGATGTCATAGACCTTTTGTCATAAAAATGCTTTTAGCCAAATTTGTAACAACACTTTGAATCCTATTTGGGTTACACTTCTCAAAGGGTATTTTTCCCTTTGATGACTCTTTACACATGAACTCGTATCTTTGCCAACTTGGGACAAAAGTTTTGGTTAAATGAAGAATGTATAGTTTTGAGGTGGATCAAAACTTGGTTATGATCTCATCGACAGATGTCCATTTCTTGACTTGCTTTTATCCTATCCAAGAATCAGGTTCATGCAAAAACTTAGCAAGATGTAGAAACATAGATATATTTTATCTATTTCTCATACACACGTGTGTAGATTATTCACTTGTGTACACAACTGTGCACACATATATTTTTTACTTGTATAGAAGTAACTTAGCAATTTTGTTACCTTCATTTACCCTAGTAAAAACAAAATCAAACACTACGACTTTTCTTTACAACATATTGACACATCTTATGCAATCTTCTTCTCTAATAAGTTTCTATAATTATCAAATTTGTTACTTTGGTTGTATTGCGTTTTCTTCACATGGTATTAGAGCGTGATTGATTAGGTTTTCTCTATATTCTATCATAGCAATTGAAAGAATTTTAGTATTTGTATAAATCAAAATGATAGACTTTTCAGAATTGGTTTTACAAATTCAAATTAGTGAATCATCTTACATAAATCCACTTTACCTATCGAGCTCTAATAATCTTGGAATCACGATTACAAGTATGGTTTTTGATGGAACAAACTTTCTAGGTTGGAGTTGGTCAATCAAAATGGCAGTTCGGGCAAAAGCTAAATTAGGGTTCATAGATGACACTTGTCCTAAGCTAGATGATAATCCAATTGATTCACATAGATAGATTTGTTGTGATTACTTGATAAGATGTTGGTTGTTGAATACAATGACTAAGAAACTTCTAGAGGGTTTTATATATATGCTACGTTAGCGAAAGAACTTTGGGATGATATTTACGAGAGGTTTGATTTGACGAATGGACCTTTGTTGTATCAACTTTAGCATGAAATAGTGAATTTTAAGCAAGGGTTACTATTAACATGTGTTACAACAAATTTAAAAAACTATGGAATGAAATGGGCAATTTATGTGTGGTTATAGAGTGTTTATGTGGAGCTCTAGATTGGTGTGGATGCAATTTGAAAGAAAGGTTTCTTGAAATTGAAAACAAGAACAAATTGTTATAGTTCCTTATGGGACTAAATGATACTTATGAACTTGTCAAGAACCAAAATTTATCAATGGAACCACTTCCTTCAATTGTGAGGCATATTACTTAGTGTATCAAATAGGAAAACAAAAGAAGATGAGTGGATGGATGAGTAATAGAGAAGACAAAATGGCATGCTTGATTAAGAATCAACAAAAGAAAGCAAAACAGAAAGAAGAGATAAGAAAGGAAAAAAACAAAATTGAAACCTATGTGTTTACATTGTAAAAAGGTAGGGCATACCATAGATAGGTGCTTTGAAATAATTGGTTTCTTCCAAGTGGTATAATAATTCAAAAGAAAAAACCGGTATAAGAATTGCAACACAACTTCAGGCAAACAAAGCATAAAGTCCCACATTGGAGACACCATTTGATTCAATTGAGAAAAATATCGTTGGTGATATAGATCTTGTATCGAAAAATTTCCTTGACATTGTAAAGATGTTAAAAGGAAAATTGCATATTGATGATCACACATCAATAGCAAATTTTGCAGGTATCTCTTCCTCTTTTAATTCTTTTTTAGCTTCTCATGATAGTTTTATAGATAAATGGATTATGGACATAGGCACATCAAACCATGACACCATTTTCCTATATCTTAGTTGACAAACACATCCTTTCAGACCTAATAAAAGTCAAATTACTTGATGGTTCAATTAAACAAGTTACCATAGTTGGTAATGTTGAAATCAATCACCACATTATTTTGAAGAAAGTGTTACTTATACATGATATTCATTTTAAACTGTTGTCGGTAAGCAAGTTGCTTACTAATACTAGCTTCCTTATTACCTTTTGTTATGGAAGAGCCACTGTCCCAAGTTCAAGGGCTGAATCAAGAAGAAAGTCAAGTGGCTGAAGTTGAAGTTCAAAGGGATTCAAGTCCAATAAGCCTACCTCAAGGACCAATCACAAGATCCCGAGCTAATAAGCTACAACAAATCCTAATTTCTCATGTATAGGGTTTGATAAACATCACAAGTGAGAAGCTTCAAGGAATCCAAAGCTTCGAGGCAAGGGATGATCAAAGGGAACTTAATGTGATGGAAATCAAATGGGAGGAATCGGTCCAGGATCAAGGCTGCCGGCCTTGAAGCCGACCTTTACATATACGCCGCTGGCCTTGACAGCCGACCATCTTTTAATTACGTTGTATTTTTCCTTGTTCTGCGAATTACGATGTATTGCTTAGATGTCTTCCTATTTATACCGAGATAAGACGATGTAAAGTCACTTTTTTTGTCATCTTTGAAATACTAGAAAGCTTGTTGCTTCAATTCCTTGCGTTCTTGATTGAATGCATGCTAAGAAACTTTCAGGAGAGAGTTGATCGATCTTTTCCTGTGGAGAGTTTCGAGGTTAGGGCTTGATTAGTTCTAGCTTGTTCATCGATCTGTCTAAGAAAACCTAAATCTAAACTATCTTAGGGTTTGATTCCAATTAGATCCGTGGGTTTTCGTGTTGTTGTTGTGGGGGTCCATAATAGCCAAAAGGGGTTCTCAAGCGCAACTGCGATGGTTCTGGTATCATTTGGTATCAAAGCTTTGGCTCTAGATCAGGTTATATCTTTCATTGATCTTTGTTCGACTTTTAATTTTATCTTCGTTTAATATATAAAGTTGTGTTCTTTACATGTTCTATTGTGTTTCTCTCGTCAAGTTGTGACCTTTCCATCATTCTAGGGTTTGTCTGTCAAGTTTGAGAAGAGAAATTCGTATTAAAAAAAGAGAGGATATATATATATATATATTGATTGATTGATTGATAGGGTTCTTGAATTTGTGGTTTTTGTTGGATCCTAACTTTGTGAAAACACCAAATACTCCAGAATTATAGTGTAAATTCATCAAGAGATATTGGGAAACACTAATTGTGTCTATGTCATACACTTCTCTTTTGATTATTTCTAGGTGTGATTTGATTAAGAACATCGAGGAGCAAGCTTGAGAGGTATGAGGAACACCTGTGAGACCTGATTTGATTGTGTGACACACGAGAGTACAACCCCATCAGTTGAGTGTAAACACGAGAGGGAGTGCTTGTTAGGAAATTGAAATTTTAATTAACGTTTGTTAGTTTTGCAGGATAAGATATCTGGTAAAGGTGTTGGTGTGAGTAAGGAGGAGAGAACTATGGATGAGAAACTGTTGAAGGAGGCTCAACAATCAGAGTTTAGGCGTATGACTCAAGCATTGATAGAGATGAGAGAGTCTATGAAGCGAATGAACTTGAGGTTACAGGCAGTTGAAAATAGGGAGCCTAGTGCTAGGGAAGGGTATAGAGGAGGTAGGATTCCTATTCCACAGACAGTTGATGTGGCTGATGATAGTGACTATCCGGAGGAGGAGTATGAAGATAGTATAGTGTTGGATGTCAATAGGGGCCAAAGAGGTGGTAGAGGAATAGGAAGAGGAGTAGGAGCTGGTAAAGGAAGAGGAAGAACACATGAGCGTCACACTGCTGGCAGAAGTAGAGGGAATGATGATTATGTAGATCGAGGATTGGGTGGAATTAAACTGGAACTTCCCATCTTTCATGGTAAGTCTGATCTAGAGGCTTATTTGCAGTGGGAGAAGAAGGTAGAGCTGATCTTTGATTGTCACCAATGTAGTGAGGAGAGGAAAGTGAAGTTGGCTGTAACCCAGTTTCAAGATTATGCTATCTCTTGGTGGGATCAACTGGTGACCAACAGAAGGAGGAACATGGAGTATCCTATAGATAGCTAGCATGATCTTAAGGCTGTGATGAGAAAGCGATTTGTTCCCAAGTACTATCACAGGGAACTCATGCAAAGGTTGCAAATGTTGAGACAAGGTAGTAGGAGTGTGGAGGACTACTACAAAGAGATGGAGATGATCATGACCGGGGCTGATGTAGATGAGGAAGAGGAGGCCACCATGGCACGATTCTTGGGTGGTTTAAACAAAGAAATTGCTGATAGGGTAGAATTGCAACATTATGTGGAGTTGGAGGATATGGTGCTTCTAGCTATCAAAATTGAGAGACAACTCTAGGGTAGAGGTCCATACAGGTATGTTTCCAAACCTTCTTCCAGTTCTCATTTTGCATGGAAGGGTTATGGAAAGTCTGATTTTAAAGGAAGTAAGCCTACTATTGATGTTGCAAAGGGGAAGGTAGTTAGGGTTTCACCTGAGAAACTTAAGGAGGCTGAACCCAAGGTTAGGAATAGGGATATTAAATGCTGGAAGTGTTAGGGTGTAGGTCACATTAGCAAGGATTGCCCTAATAAGAGAACAATGGTGATAAGAAATGGAGAAATTGTGATAGATGATGAGGGAGATGATAATAAGAGTGCAGATGATGACATGCCCTAGTTGGAGGCTTGTAGTGATGCTGGTAGTGTTGAGGAGGCTGTGAGAGGTGACCTATTTGTAGCTAGGCGTGCATTGAGTACCCAGCTAAAGGAGGATGGTCTTGAGGAACAGAGAGAGAATCTGTTTCATACTAGATGCCATGTCCAGGGAAAGGCATGTAGTGTGATTGTTGATGGAGGGAGTTGTACTAATATGGTGAGTACACTCTTGGTTAACAGGTCGGGATTGCCTACTATACCACATCCAAGGCCATATAAACTTCAGTGGCTTAGTGACTGTGGAGAGATTAAGGTAAACAGGCAAGTCCTCATTTCTTTTTCCATTGGCAAATACTGTGATGAGGTGCTCTGTGATGTTGTTCCTATGCATGCTGGTGACATCTTGTTAGGTAGACCTTGGCAGTTTGATAGGAAAACCTTGCATGATGGATATCTCAATAGATACTCTTTTACTAAGGATGGCAGGAAAACCATTTTGGCACCACTATCCTCTAAAGAAGTGTATGAGGACCAATGTAAATTGGAGAGGCTGAGAGTGGAGGCCGAAAGAAAAGAGAAGGAGAGTAGAAAGAGCACTTCAGAAGGAGAGAAAAACAAGAGTGAAAATCAAAAGAGTGGAAAAATTGAGAAGAGTGAAAAGAAAGAGGGAAGTGAAAAGCAAGACAACAATCGGCCAGGAAAGAAAAAGAGTAAAAATGTGAGCTTGATTGCTAGGTCCAGTGAGGTTAGGAATGCTTTGAGTGCTAATAGACCTATATTTGTACTTCTGTACAAAGGGGCTTGCTTGGCCACTAATGACATTAACCCATGTTTGCCTAGTGTGTTTTCTGATTTGTTGCAGGATTTTGGAGATGTATTTCCAGAGGAATTGCCCAGTGGACTTCCACCAGTCAGGGGCATAGAGCATCAGATTGACTTCATTCCTGGAGCTGCCATACCCAACCGACCTGCATACAGAACTAATCCCAGTGAAGCTAAGGAGATCCAAAAACAAGTTAAAGAGTTGCTGGAGAAAGGGTATGTAAGAGAGAGTCTGAGTCCCTATTCAGTTCCTGTGATTCTAGTGCCTAAGAAGGATGGGACTTGGAGGATATGTGTAGACTGTAGAGCCATCAACAAAATCACTGTAAAGTATCGTCACCCTATTCCTAGGTTAGATGATATGTTAGATGAATTGTATGGTTCTTGCTTGTTTACAAAAATTGATCTGAAATCTGGTTATTATCAGATACGCATGAAAGTAGAAGATGAATGGAAAACTGCATTTAAGACTAAATTTGGTTTGTATGAATGGCTTGTCATGCCTTTTGGTCTTACTAATGCACCTAGTACTTTTATGCGACTGATGAATCATGTGTTGCGTGAGTACTTAGGTAAATTTGTTGTGGTATATTTTGATGATATCTTGATTTACTCTAAGTCTCTGGATGATCATGTTATGCATGTGAGTTTGGTGTTAACAAAACTGAGAGAGGAAAAGCTGTTTGCAAATCTTAAGAAGTGTAGTTTCTGCATGGATAGGGTTAATTTTCTAGGATTTATTGTGTCTAGTCAAGGAGTAGAGATTGATGAAGAGAAGGTGAAAACCATTAAGGAGTGGCCTAGACCTAAGACTGCTAGTGAGGTGAGGAGTTTTCATGGACTTGCTGGTTTCTATAGGAGGTTCATTAGAGATTTTAGCACAATAGCCGCACCTTTGAATGAACTTGTGAAAAAGAATGATAGTTTTACTTGGGGTGATGCACAAGAACATGCTTTCAATGAACTTAAGAATAAATTGTGTAATGCATCATTGCTTGCTTTACCTGATTTTGATAAAACTTTTGAGATTGAGTGTGATGCTAGTGGCATAGGGATTGGAGCTGTATTGATGCAGGATCATAGGCCACTAATGTATTTCAGTGAAAAATTGAGTGGGGCAGCATTGAAGTACCCAACATATGATAAGGAGTTGCATGCCTTAGTACGCTCACTGTAGACTTGGCAACACTATCCATGGCTTAAAGAGTTTGTTATACACACAGACCATGAGAGCCTTAAACATCTAAAAGGCCAAGATAAGCTGAACAAGAGACATGCCAAATGGGTGGAATTCATTGAGACCTTCCCTTATGTGATCAGGTACAAGTAGGGTAAGGAGAACATTATTGCTGATGCGCTATCAAGAAGGTACACTTTACTTAACTCTCTTAGTACATCTTTGTTAGGATTTGAGTTGGTGAAGGAGCTGTACCCACATGATGTTGATTTTTCTGAGATTTTTGCTGCTTGTATTGACGGGAATGGGATGAATGATTATTATGTGTCTGATGGATTCTTGTTCAAGAAAAGCAAGTTGTGTATTCCTAGAGGTTCTGTGAGGGAATTACTAGTTAAGGAAGCACATGGAGGGGGCTTAATGGGGCATTTTGGGGTAGACAAGACCTATGATATGCTGACTTAACATTTTTTTTGGCCTGGCATGAGACATGATGTGCATAAAGTTTGTCAACATTGTATCACATGTAGGGAGGCAAAATCTAAACTGAAACCACATGGACTGTATATGATGTGCCTAAACACACTTGAAAGCACATTCAAAAGACTTAAGAAAAACTATCTCAAGTCAAGGCAAAATTTGATAAAAAAATAAAGGCAATTTCACGTGAACCAAGTGAAGAAATGATGAAATCCAAATGTCTAATGATATAATTAGAATACCACACTGATAATACCTTCTAACAACACCCTAATCTTATATAAGCCATGCAATAATCCACAATTTGACAAAGAAAAAACCATAACAAAATAATCCCTTTTTAAATAGTGAAGAACACACTTCCAAGGGAAATCTTCAATGATGAATCGAATATAATTGATAAATACTTCAAATAAGTACAAGGATTCGTGAACAATAAGATGTATATCTGACCAAGAAATATCTCAATTCAACCCTAGATATGACACACTAAAGAAGAAAAGAAATCACAACAAAATGAAATTGATATAACTCACAATTTCAAGATTTTGCACTCGCCACAATTTCAACTCTTGGGATTGAAATTGATAAGAGTTTGGAACCAAGGTATGAACCCTAATTCTCACGTGAAAGGAGGTGTATAATCTGCAAAATGATCAGCCTCTCAAACCCTCTCTTAAGCAAGTATTTATACTTGCTATTCCTAAGGTTAAAAAGTGCTCAAAATTACAAGTTTGCCACTTTTAAGGTGGCTAACCCTAAATGAAAATTACAAGGAAATAAAAGTGTCCCAAAACCAAAATACAACCAAAATAGTTCAATAAACATTTACAAGATACAAAATAACATAAATCTTCATGATCCAATGCCTCAGAATAGAGAACAATCGCAGCGGGTCTTTAATTGTTATCCAGAAAAATGTTCTATGTCCAACTGAAGTTGTAGGACATTTTGGCATCCCATGGAGAAATATAATTGTACCTGTAAGATTATTCTCAAATTTTATTAGAAATAAAGACATAAGGTAAAATATGAGTAATTTGGTTAATCATCCAAATTGGGTTTTGAAGAGGTTGACAGTGCTAGAAATTTTCCCATCATCTCCTCGAGCTTCTGAAAGATTTGCCCTCAAATCTAGAGGATTAGTTGTGGAATTGAACCCTAGGATCTCTGTTGTCCTACTCTCCCGGCTAACCATGGTAGTGGATGGATGCCTGACCTGTTTCTGAAAACCCTGGACCTCAGATGGAGTCATCGGTAATAGGACTATGCGTGTCTCGCCCATGCTGAACATGTAGGTATTTTCAAACCCATCATGTATCACCCGTCGATCATACAACCAGGGCCGACCCAACAGCAAATGGAATGCATGCATAGGAACTATATCACAAAGGATCTCATCATGATAGTTCTGCCCGACACTCACAGGAACCTTTGCCCTAAGGGTAACATGCATACTACCTCTATTATCCAGCCAATGCAAATGATAAGGACTAGGATGTGGTATAGTAGACAGTTATAATTTGTCTACTAGTGCAGCAGATATAACATTCGTGCAACTACCACTATCGATGATGAGTACACAAATGTTACCTCTGATTCTGCAAGAGGTATGAAATGTGTTCTCCCTCTGAATATCACTGATATCAGGAGATGTGGACAAAATCCTGCGTAATACATTAAGGGGTAGATATTTCCCTCCAGTATGCTCCTCAGGCGCATTTGCATTTTGATCATCATAATATTCCTGCAATGTTGTTGGTAGATCTGTAGGCTCAATCTGTTCATGGTCATCCTCAGTATCCTCTCTAATGTCTTCCATAACAATCATCACCCTCTTATTTGGACACTGTGCAGCCATATGCCCAAATCCCATGCATTTAAAACATTTTATCTGGCGCGCTTTCCCACTAGTAGATCCGGGAACAGTCTGCCTCGTTTCTGGTGCCATGATCTCTTTACCCTTCCCAGTGGGTAAGTTTTCTCTTATAATGGTTGGGGTAATTGTGTCCACTGCCTTGACTCCCTCACCTACCACCTTTGTTCCCCCTGATCGACTGTCAACTGAGATGGGTCTATTAACAGTGTTAGGCCTACTACTTGGAGCCCTAAAGAAGTTGGACCTCCTCTATCTCTCTACTTTTAAGGCCAACTGAATAGCCTTATCAAGTGTAGTATAGTGCTGTAGCTCAACAATACACACTATCTCGTATTTTAGACCTGAGACAAATCGTGCTATAGTTTGTTCCGGAGGCTCAACAGACCCACTCCTAATCATAAGGGTCTCAAATTCCTGCACATAATCATCCACTGTTTTGCCCCCCTACCTCAAGGTTTGCAGTCGCATAAACAGCTCCTGTTTGTAGTGCTTAGGAATGAACCTTTTCCTTAGCAACCTCTTTATATCCCTCCAGGTCTGAACCTCAACCTCTCCATCCCGACGCCTGTTGATGATCAGATTCTTCCACTAAAGTGCAGCATACCCTACAAATTCAATAGCAGCCAATCTGACCCTGGTACTGTCGTCCATCTCATAACATTCGAAGAGACCTTCGACCTTATCCTCCTAGTCTAAGTATTCATCTGCTGATCCCTTACCATCATAGGATGGCATCTGTAGTTTCACATACTCCAAACCCCGAGGTGGCCTGAAATCCCTATTCTGATTTAGGTTGACCCCAAAATTGTCATCCCTTTCTTCCCTGTTTGGAATATGCTCCTCACCCATCCTTCTATTTAAATTTCCATCTCCCACTACTTTGTTTCGATGAGGGTTTTGTGGAGTTACTCGAGGTCGTGCTGGTTAGTTTACCACTGGTGGTTGTGGTAAAGTCATCCTGTCAACTCTAGTTGCTAGTGTAGCAACTATAGTAGTAAGCTCCTGAAGTTGTTCCTCCAAAGTTCTCCTGCCTGCCACATTACGACCATGTCCTCCACCAACCTGGCTATTGGCTTCTTCAACCAATCCCCCATTCACACTGTCATTAGACATATTTGTAGATTCTTGTATGTTGTTCCTCAAAACGATATGATTCAAGGGTACACACTTCCACTACTATACTTCCTTAAACTCCACACAATAGCAACTACAAAAGACAAACAAACAAACCCACTTAATGTTACAATTTTATAATTGCAACTCACGTGTAATACTCTTCTCCACAACAAGCCACAAGTATACGGTGCAGCAAATTTAATTTCCACAAGTTCACTCCACGGAAACACACAAGCAACAACAACAATTAAGATGTATCACTTCCACGGCAACAACAAGGTGAATATTGATTACAAGTAGTCTTCAACTTCCACGGCAAATAATGAAGACAAAAGATTAATAATTAGCTTTCCCAAAATGAATTCCGAATCCCACTATAGGTAGCAACTTTCAATTTGAAATTCAAATAACTTCACTTATTGCAAGCCTTCCTCAATCGGAAGCAATGAATTCAAATTCAAATAGCAATCATTAACTCCCACAACTTAATTGCATATGATTTGAATTCAAATAATTCCTTACTAATCAAACTTAATGTAATATGCAAATTGTACTCCACCAATTCAGAATTACACAATGGAATTCAAAGACAACAAACAACACAACTCCTCACGCTACAAGCTATTTCACAACAAGAATTGGTAAGTTTTGCAAGTTCAAAAAATTGCTAAAGTAAACTTCACTTTGTACTTCTACTCTTCTACGTAAATTAGTGACCACAAAGTGATATAATAACCTTCCCAAAACAACTCCAACAATCAGCAAATCAAATCCCAATCCAAGGTAATTTCGCAATCTCAAACAATAACAACAAGACAATTGCGGTTTTCACTTGATCAACCCTAATTGATGATCACGTCTACGAAATTGAATACAACCAATTCCCTTCTCTCAACAAGAGCTCTTATACCAAAAAGATGATGTGCCTAAACACACTTGAAAGCACATTCAAAAGACTTAAGAAAAACTATCTCAAGTCAAGGCAAAATCGGATCCAAAAATAAAGGCAATTTCACGTGAACTAAGTGAAGAAATGATGAAATCCAAATGTCCAATGATATAATTAGAATACCACACTGATAATACCTTCTAAAAACACCCTAATCTTATATAAGCCACGCAATAATCCACAATTTGACAAAGAAAAAACCGTAACAAAATAATCCCTTTTCAAATAGTGAAGAACACACTTTCAAGGGAAATCTTCAATGATGAACCTAATATAATTGATAAATACTTCAAATAAGTACAAGGATTCGTGAACAATAAGATGTATATCTGACCAAGAAATATCTCAATTCAACCCTAGATATGACACACTAAAGAAGAAAAGAAATCACAACAAAATGAAATTGATATAACTCAAAATTTCAAGATGTTGCACTCGCCACAATTTCAACTCTTGGGATTGAAATTGATAAGAGTTTGGAACCAAGGTATGAACCCTAATTCTCACATGAAAGGAGGTGTATAATCTGCAAAATGATCAGCCTCTCAAACCCTCTCTTAAGCAAGTATTTATACCTGCTACTCCTAGGGTTAAAAAATGCTCAAAATTACAAGTTTGCCACTTTTAAGGTGGCTAACCCTAAATGAAAATTACAAGGAAATAAAAGTGTCCCAAAACCAAAATACAACCAAAATAGTTCAATAAACATTTACAAGATACAAAATAACATATATCTTCATGATCCAATGCCTCAGAATAGAGAATAATCGCAGCGGGTCTTTGATTGTTGTCCAGAAAAATGTTCTATGTCCAACTGAAGTTGTAGGACATTTTGGCATCCCATGAAGAAATATAATTGTACCTGTAAGATTATTCTCAAATTTTATTAGAAATAAAGACATAAGGTAAAATATGAGCAATTTGGTTAATCATCCAAATTGGGTTCTGAAGAGGTTGACAATGCTAGAAATTTTCCCATCAGTATACACCGTTGCCTGTTCCTGATGAACCTTGGACTGCTGTGTCTATGGATTTTGTGCTTGGGTTACCTAGGACTAGGAAGGGTAGTGATAGCATCTTTGTTGTGGTTGATAGGTTTAGTAAAATGGCTCATTTCATTCCTTGTCATAAAACTGATGATGCTATATACATTGCTGATTTGTTCTTTAGAGAGGTAGTACGTCTGCATGGCATACCTAGGAGCATTGTTAGTGATCAGGATGTAAAATTTTTGAGTCATTTTTGGAGAGTATTGTGGGGAAAGTTGGGAACTAAACTGATGTTTTCGACTACCTGTCACCCACAAACTGATGGGCAAACTGAGGCGGTTAACAGGACTTTAATTCAGTTGTTGAGGGCAATCATAGAGAAGAACATTAGGACTTGGGAGGATTGCCTCCCATTTGTGGAGTTTGCATATAATAGGGTTGTACATAGCACTACTCATTATTCACCATTTGAGATTGTGTATGGTTTTAATCCACTGACTCCTATTGATTTATTGCCATTGCCACCTAACAAGTTTGTGAGTTTTGATGTCGATTCTAAGGCAGATTTCGTGAGAAAGCTACATGCACCGGTAAAGAGTAGGATTAAGAAACAAAATGCCAAGGTAGCTTCAAGGGTGAACAAGGGCAGGAGACCCATGATTTTTCAGCCTAGAGATTGGGTTTGGGTACATTTTTGCAAGGAGAGGTTTCCATTACAGATGAAATCCAAGTTAAACCCCAGGGGTAACGGTCCATTTCGGATACTTGAGAGAATCAATGACAACGCCTACAGAGTTGACTTACCAGGTGAGTATAACGTTAGTGCCACTTTTAATGTCGTTGACCTAAGTCCTTTTGATGTAGGTGATGCTTTTGATTCGAGGACGAATCCTTTTGAGAGGGGGAATGTTATGGAAAAGCCACTGTCCCAAGTTCAAGGGCTGAATCAATAAGAAAGTCAAGTGGCTGAAGTTGAAGTTCAAAGGGATTCAAGTGCAATAAGCCTACCTTAAGGACTAATCACAAGATCCCGAGCTAAGAAGCTGCAAGAAATCCTAATTTCTCATGTACAGGGTTTGATAAACATCATAAGTGAGAAGCTTCAAGGAATCCAAAGCTTCGAGGCAAGGGATGATCAAAGGGAACTTAATGTGATGGAAATCAAATGGGAGGAACCGGTCCAGGATCAAGGCTACCGGCCTTGAAGCCGGTTTTGAAAGGCTGTCGGCCTTGAAGCCGGTTTTGAAAGGTTGTCCACCGGCCTTGATAGCCGGCCATCTTTTAATTACGTTGTATTCTGCGAATTACGATGTATTGCTTAGATGTCTTCCTATTTATACCGAGATAAGACGATGTAAAGTCACTTTTTTGTCATATTTGAAATACCAGAAAGCTTGTCACTTCAATTCCTTGCGTTCTTGATTGAATACATGCTAAGAAACTTTCAGGAGAGAGTTGATCGATCTTTTCCTGTAGAGAGTTTCGAGGTTAGGGCTTGATTAGTTCTAGCTTGTTCATCGATCTGTCTAAGAAAACCTAAATCTAAACAATCTTAGGGTTTGATTCCAATTAGATCCGTGGGTTTTCGTGTTGTTGTTGTGAGGGTCCGTAATAGCCAAAAGGGGTTCTCAAGCGCAACTGCGGTGGTTTCGGTATAACCTTTGATGCACAAAAATGATCATTTTAGGGCCAAACTTCTAAAAACATTATTGCTTAAGTAGATGGTCATCTAAGACTATATATACTAAAGCAATTTCTAATTAAGGATTATTTAACTTCTACTTTTGTTGTTGTTAATAATAGCTCTATTGAACTTTTCCACAATAGACTTGGCCATGTTTCAATTTCAAAATTGAAACACATTCTAGATTCTAAAAACATTGATTTGCCAAACTTCACGTGTAATACTTGTCATTTAGTAAAGTTTCATCATTTATCTTTCAATTATAGTTCCTCTTGTGCTTTATCCCCTTTTGATTTGTTATATATTGTTATATGGGGGCCTTATAATATGCCTTCTGTTGATTACTCCTACTATTTGGACACAGTCTTGGGTGGAATCATACTTTTAGGCTTGGTGAAATTCAACCTACAAGATGGACAAACGTAAGTTATTGGAATGCTAGAGGTGTCTCTAACGCTTGGACTTTGATGCTCAAGTTAAAGAAGAAACATAAGAATAAGGTAATCAAAGTGTGTATGAGGTATCAAATGATCTTTCTTGAATGGAGAAACCTCCTCTTATAGTGTTAGGGAAGCTCTGTTTCAGGCAAATATTTTTTTTTTTTCCTGAAGACGCCTTAATTATAATAGGAAATACTTACTTCAGGCATGTTTTTCAAAAGATTTAAATTACTTTCCTATTTTATCCCAATTGACTTTAAGCGCTTTTCCATTCTAAGGCTAAGCTGAAGTAAAATAGGCTTTGGGCACGAATGATAGTAGAGGTTGGGCTTGTTTATTTACCGAGGTGAAAGCACAGATGTGTTAACCGAGCCTGTGTTAAGCCAAAGAGGACCTATTCGACCTGAAGATAGGACTGGCTAACCTCAATGTTCCGAGGCTATAATTCACAATGTTCACCAAGTCATGGGATACCTTATACAAGCCACTAGTGATGAGAAGTAGGATATACAAGCTACAACGATAACATAGGGCTAGATATTATCAACTAAATGTGATGGATAATCTTCTTACTCTAAAAGTTAACTTGAGCCTTGAGGGAGGTGAAAAGGCTTGCTGTGAATACCTCTATCCTTTCATCTTTCATTTTTAAATTATGTTTCCATGCATAACCTATGCATTTAATGTAGCAGACTATGTAGCACAATGGGGTTTGAGGTACCCACAAGGGTGAAATAATCTCAGCCTTTCATTTTGTCAAGTAACACGTGGTATAATCTCGGACTATATGAGAAAATGTGCATGTGCTTTACAACTACCTATATAAGGCATGAAAATGTCCATTCTCATAGCTTTCACTCTTTTCACATTCTAAAAACTTTTAGCATTCTCATGTTTACTCAATCTCTCTCAATATCCCTCTTCAATTTCTTCACACTCATCCATGCGTTAGGTATGTCAAGTTCATCTTCTCACAAGCTTTATGCTGTCATTAAGGATCATCTCCAATATAGTAGGCCATGAGGCAAGGCCCTCAAGTTGACCCCATGTGGCAATAGTAATGGAGGAAGAGATAGATAGTGTAATCCTCAAGTTGTTTGAAGAGGAATGTAGCAAAGAAGTTCATGGTGGAGAGTTGGCCCTCAGTATTTATCTTAACAATAGGGAGGACTGAAGGCAACCATCATCATCAAGGGTGAGATCTGTAGGAGTGAAAAGCTTTGTTGATGAGAACAATGTGGATGCAATTGCCTTATATTGTGAGCTGCTTCTAGAAGGCAGGGTTGTCCGAGCTGCATGCAAAGAAGAGCATGTCGCTTTGATGTTAAGTAATCGCTTCCACACCTACCAAAGGTTTTTCGAGTTTAAGTTATGGTTCTCTTCAATGAATTTTAGAAAAAGTTCTTTAACTACCACCACATCAACCTTTACCAAATTATACCCAATGTTTATACTCTGTTGGTGGAGTTTGAAAGCCTTTGTGAGTCATATGGCATCCAACCTACTCTGTAATTGTTTCAGTTTTTCTATAGAGTGAAGAGATTCAGGCCATCCAAAGGGTAGTTCTACTTGTCCAACCAACTCAGGATGAAGCTAATTGATGGGTTAGTGTCCTTGATGCACGACTGCAAGGAAAAATTTGTTGTTGCCAAGATTCCTAGGGTACTGGATTTTTAGGTTTATTAGATGAATTTGATGTACACCAAGCCTACCAAGTTGATGCCATTCGATAAACACTGATATAATGTCCTTCTTCAAGTTCTTGAGTAGAATGGGAGGCCATTTGATGCTTCAACTTAATGTAGGTATTTCGAGGCATAGGCACGAAAACACCCGGAGACTCAAACTTTGAAGGCAATGTTAGTGGGAATGCTAAAGAGGATCAAGGTGAAGGTAAGGGTTGAAGTCTGAGGTGGGGTTGGCTTGAGGGTGAACTCGTGAATTGCAGCTTAAAGACTTTTTCTTCATAAGATTTATGTGGTAAGTTTTAATTTGATTTTTTATTTTGCTGATCATGTGTTTTTCCTTACACAAATGGCTTTATTCAGAAGAGCTTGACTATCTGATCTTACTACTCACCAGGCTGGGCACGATAGGCTCGAGCCCTAAGAGGAGAGGAGGGTTAAGGTAACTACTATCGAGAGACCTTCTAATGGAGGGATTGTGATATGGAGCACCAAGGCTTCCTACTAAACCAGCCTCACCACAATTGCAACTAAGGGGAGGAGACAGTCTCTAACAAGTGACCTAAGGAGATTACAACGGGCTTTAAAGTGGAGCAAAGTAGCGGCTCTGAAGCATGGTCATTTTGGGGAAGTGATATTGATCATAAACGATGCAGAAACTTAGTTTGTTGCCTCTAGGGGAGTGTGGACATAGCTGTGAAGCACCAACAAAAAGGTTACCACAATGTTTGACCATTACGAGAGGAGCACCAAGGAAGCAATCATCTTCCAAGGCCTCTTGACCCCTCACACTTTAGTATCTTACTACCTATTGCGGCATGAGGCTTGAAAATGAAAGTAGGTTAATGAGACTTGTTTGAGGGGATCCTAAGCCCTTAGGAGAGAGGTGAGGCGGAAGTCTTGGTAACGAAGTTATTAGCTTCAAATCTTTGCTCATTCTTCTTTGCATGCCTTACTAAGGTATAAGTCTAGGAGTTTTCTTCTTTCATGATTCTTTTCTTATTCTTTCATGCTTATCCTTACTACTGGTTTTTCATGCAAATTGTGAATGCTGCATACAAGGCTCTCTTCTCATGTGCTAAGGGAGGATGGTAGGTATGTGAACGAACAACTAAATGTAATAATTATTTTGAGTTGTTCTTGTGATGATATGATCAATATGATTAGCACTTGTAGAAGCAAATGGTGGTGGAGGTTGAATTGAAGGAGGCACACGAGGGGCTCAAGGCGGTAAGGGAAGATTGTTATCACAAAGCTGTTGAAGCTAAGGAAAAGGCACAAAGGAGCACTTCCAAATTATCTAAAGCCTAGCAAAAACTTAAAGATGTAATCGGTCAATTCAACTCTCTAAAGGTAAAGGTCACGACTTTGTAGACTCAAGAGTCCTACCTTATGTCAAAGCTATAATGTAAGAAGGCCATTACTATAGATTTCAACTGGAACCTCGATATGGTTTAGCAATATGTTGAGTAAAGTAATGTGAAGGAGGCTAAGCTAAACATTTTTTATGGTTTTCATATTAGACACCTTGTCCATTTTAATCAAATTCATTGCTTATGTTACAAATCACTTTCATTCCGTTCCAAAATTCATTAGAACCAATAATGGCAATGAGTTTCTTTTAAAGGAATGCAAGGCTTTATTGGATAAAATTGGAATAGTTCATCAAAGGAGTGTCATCTACACTCCACAACAAAATGGTGTGGTTTAGTGCAAATATTGACATCTTTTTGACATTGCCCGAGCCATTAGAATTCATGCAAACTTACCCAAGAAATTCTAGGGCAAGTATATTTTAGCTACTACTACTTTTGTCAACCAAATGCCAACCCAAAACCTTGATTGAAAATCTCCATATCCATTGCTTTACAATAGACTACCTTCATATTCTCACCTTAGAACTTTTAGATGTTTGTGCTATGCATTTACTATAGGACATTCAAGAGACAAACTTGATGCTAGAAATAGGAAGTGCATATTTTTTGGCTACTCGCATGGTCAAAAGGGGTGTAAGCTTTATTATTTATCTTCTCATCAATTGCTTGTGAGTTGTGATCTCATATTTCTTGAAAATATTTTTCCTTTCCATGATGAGAACCACATAGTTCTACAAATCAATTCCTTTTTCCTTTTGTTTCCCTACTTGATGATACACATGTATCTTCGAATTGTATTAATTTGTATAGAAAGTGTCCAACAAAGTTGTCCTCAACATTTTGTTATTATTAATCATGGTTAGTCCACTCAAGCTTCTTCTTTGTCACATTCTAATATTCCTAAGTGTACCTCTAATGCTCTACCTATTATTCATAAGTCATCTAGACCTAAACATCTTCTTACTTGGTTAAAAGACTTTGTGCAAAAAGTGCAAGTGAATACATCTACTTCTACAATTGTTATTCCTGATTCTACTCTTTACTCTTCAAACTATTCCTTGTTCCATGACACATCTTTTGCCAAATTTCCTAAAGAATACATTGCTTCCCTAGCAAATGTGCTCACAATCCGTGACCTTGGAAATTATCAAGATGCTAAAGAAGATCTTAAATGTGTAGAGGCCTTGCAAAAGGAGTTATTGGCCCTTGATTCAAACAACAAATAGGAGTTACCTTCTTTACCTCTTGGAAAGAAACCGATTGGTAGTAAGTGGGTATATAAGACTAAATACAAACTTATGGTACACTTGAGAGGTTTGGAGCTAGGTTAGTGGCTAAAGAGTCTAATCAAGTTGAAGGAATAGAGTATACTCATACTTTTTCTTCGGTAGAAAAGCTAACCACAGTCTAAATATTGCCTATGGTTGCTACTTTTAAGGGTTAGTTTGTGTATCAACTAGATGTAAATAATGCTTTCCTTCATGGATTCATTGATGAAGAAGTTTATATGCTTCCACCAAAAGGGTATTCAAATGCAAAACGAGGGGAAGTTTGTAAGCTTGTAAAGTCCTTATATGGCCTCAACTAGGCTTCTCGGTAGTGGAATAAAGAATTTACCAAATTCATTGTTTCTCTAGGTTTTCAATAGTCAAAGAGTGATTGCTCTTTGTTCACACGACATACTAGTAGTATTTTTTTTTTTTTAGCTGTCCTAGTTTATGTAGATAATGTTTTGATTACAAGGGACAATATGGTAGAAATAAAAGAAGTTAAGTAGCATCTTGATGAGTTTGTCACTTTTAAAGACCTTAGGGATGTTAGATATTTTCTAGGTATTGAGGTTTGCAAATTAGCTTCTAGTTTCATGTTAAATCAATGTAAATTTTTTATCGACATATTAATGGATGTTGGCTTGACTAGTTCTAAACTAATCAAGACACCTTTTCACATAATCTTTGACTTGATCTTCATTTTGGAAGCCTATTATTTGATCTTTCTTTGTATAGGTGATTAATTGGTTGAATGCTTTATCTTACATTAACAAGACCTAATATTTCTTTTGTTGTTCATTAGTTGAGTCAATTTGTGTCTCAATCACATACTCCACATCTATGGGCTACATTTCACGTACTTAAGTACTTAAAAGGAACAATTAATCATGGGCTTTTCCTTTCAAATTCAAGCTCTTTAACTCCACTTGGATACTTGGATGCAGATTGGAGGACATGTCGTATTGATAGGAAATCTATTTCTAGATTTTGTGTATTTCTTGGAACATCCTCAATTTCATAGAAAACAAAAAAGCAAGCGACAATTTCCACATCTTGAATAGTGGTTGAATATTGCAGCCTTCTATCTATGACTAAAGAGCTCTTGTATCTTGTGTGATCTTGGGGTTTCGATTCCTTATCTGATACATTTACTCATAAATAGTAGGTCAACAAAACTTGTCACTGACAATCCCTATTTTCATGGTTATACCAAGCACATTGAAGTGAATGTTCATTTTATTCGCGATCATATTTCATTAGGTTTTTTGCAAATTGATTACATTCCTTCATCCCATTAGTTAGCTAATATGATGATGAAGAATGTTAGTGAGACCCAGGTGACGTCATTTTCTTCTAAGTTGGGACTTTTACAATGTCCCACTTGAGGGGTTTGGTGTAGGAATATAGATATATTTTATTTATTTCTCATACATAGGTGTGTACATCACTTACTTGTGTAAACAACTGTACATATATATATTTCTCGCCTGTACAGAAGTTAGCAATTTTGTTACATTCATTTACTCTAGTAAAAGCAGAATCAAACACTACGACTTGTCTCAACAACATATTGACACATCTTCTTCAATCTTCATTCGTCAGTAAGTTCCTGAAACTGTCAAATGTGTTACTTTGATTGTATTCTGTTTTCTTCACACAAGACATTCAGCTTTCTTGTTGGGAACCACATTGTAGATATCGTCTGTTAGGCACAATGGTGAGCCCACAACCAGATGGATGCACATTTTCAAGTGGAGTGATCTCCTTACCCACATCGGATCCATCATATTCCTTAAGGAAGAAATGTTGATTTATGGAAACTAATTTGGCCATACAAAATGCCGTTTGAAAGTTATTTTTCTTAATCCAAACTCCAGAGGCTGCTTCATCGGGCTACTAGCGTACTACTGCAGCCGAAGTCCTAATGCTTAAAGGAAATAGCATCCTCATCAATTGAATGTGAAGAAACTATCTTTTGCCTGGTGCTTTGGGTTAGAAAGTGCACTGCAGTGTTACAAGCCAATTAAAGAATATCTGTGGGGAGTTACTGAGACGAGAGCAATCACAACTTTTTTATTGTTGTTATGACGCTATTCCGAGCTATTTGGAAGTGGTGCTTTGAAGCAGTTTTTTAAAAGCATCATGGATTTGTCCATTGTCCGCCATACGACGACCAGAGTGTTCTGCTGGTGAGTTCTCCTCATTAGTGTATATGCGAAGGCGTTCCTCTATTGATGTTTCTTCATAGTCAACACATGGATCTACAGCTACAACACCCTCAGAATGGATGGATAAAGATTGACTGCAGAGGGACTTTTCGGGGCAAGTGAGTGCTTCTGCTAGACAATCTCACTATAATGGCCACTAAGAAAAACAAGAGTCTTATTTCAACAGTTTTTTGATATAATTATTTGCAGCAAAAGATTCCTATACGGTGGGATTTTACTTTACCCCATTTTGTGAAGAAATTCCGCTCCTGCATTTTACTCTCATCTCTATGTATGTCCAAATCTACCTTGATAACACTGGTAATTTTTGTATAACATTTCACTGGCAAATCAATTTATTTACCAGCAATGAAGTAACTAGTTTTCATTGGTGCAAGTTGCCTTTCCACAGCCATTTTTTTTTTCAAGTTGTATATATCAACTCTAACCATCAAATTAAATTGTAGACAATTGGTTTAGCCGATAAGATTTTTAAAATTCCAATATAGTTTATCAAATTATGGCATTAATTAAGAGATTCTAATAGATGTATGTATTACCCATATTACCAACTTTTCTTATCTATTTTGTATAAATTTGTCAAATTGTAGTATTAGTTAAGATATTTTGGTACATGTATATATTTTCCCATATTAACAACTTTTCCTACAAATTTTGGTACGAATTGTTAAATTGTGACACTTCTTAGGAGATTTTGGTACACCTATTTTATCAAAAAAAAAATTCCATATTGTGGTAACTATTGTCAAATTGTGCTACCGCATTTGTCCTTATTACTAACTTTTTTATCATATTATGGTATAATTTATCAAATTTTAGTATTAGTTAAGAAACTTTGGTACACATACATATTTACTCATATTACCTTCTCCCTATTTTGATATAAGTTATCAAATTGTAGTACTACTTAGGAGATTATGGTACTTCTATTTTGCCAACTTTTCTCTATATTCTGGTATAATTTATTAAATTATAACATCGCTTAAGAAATTCTAATGTACATACATGTTTATTTATATTACTAGCTTTTTCTTCCTATTCTAGTAAAATTTATCAAATTGTGGTACTCCTTAAGACATTTTGATACACCAATTTTACTAACTTTTCTGCACATTTTGGTACATTATATCAAATTATCATAGCAAATTTGCTCATATTACTAACTTTTCTACCTATTCTGATATAATTTATCAAATTGCAATTTTCTTAAGAGATTTTAGTATACTTACTTATCATTTTTTTCCCCATATTTTGACATAATTTATCAAATTTTAAAACCTCTAAAGAAATT
>JBBMOL010002006.1:0-29709 GCA_037954665.1 Laguncularia racemosa
AATTTTTTTGTTAGGGGGGATGGGGGGTAAAATTTTGGGGGGGTATTTAAATTGTAGTATTTTGTGAAGTATTTTGGGGGGGTTTGGGGGGGGGGGAATGAGAGTTTTTTGGGATATATATTTGGGGGTTTATAAGGGTGGGGGATATTTTTGGGAAAAGGGAGGGTAGATTTATTTGGTTAGATTGGTAAAGTATTATTTGGGGGAAGGGGGGTTTTTGGGGGTAGTATTTTTTGGGTTTTTTTTTTTTGAAAGGGGGTTTGGGGGGGAAAATTTGTGGGGGGGTATTTTTTGTGAGAGTATTTTGATGAATTGTTGGGGGTTAGGGGGGGGAAAAAGAGGGGTTTTTGGGGGTTAATATTGGGTTGATAGAAATGGGGGGGGATAGTTTGGAAGGGGGGGGGAGATTTATTTTGGGGATTGGTAATATATTATTTTGGGGGGGGGGATTTGTGGGGTTGGGATTTTTGGGTTAAATTTTTTAAATTTTTGGGGGTTGGGGGGTTAAAATTTGTGGGGGGGGGGTATTTTGTAGGATTTTTTAATTTTGGAAGTATTTGGGGGGTTTGGGGGAAAAATATGTTTTTTTGGTAAATTTTTGGGGTTTTAAGAGTGGTGGGATATGTTTGGGGTGGGGAAAGGGAATTTATTTGGGGAGATTGGTAATATATTTTTTTGGGAAGGGGGTTTTGGGGATTATTTATGGGGTTAAAATTTGTTATTTTTTTGGGGGAAAAAGGGGGAAAAAGGGGAAAAATTTTTGGGGGGAAAAAGAGGGGGGATTTTTGTGGAATTTTTGGTTTAATTTTTTGGGGGAAAATGGGGGGGGGGGGTTTAAAGAATGGGGTTTTTTAGGGGGGGAGGGGGGTTTATAAAAGTGGGTTTTTGGGGAATTGTTTTTGAAAGGGAATAGAAAATTTTTTTTTGGGGGGGGGGGGGGGGGGGGGGGGGGGGGGGGGGGAGGGTTTTTGGGGGTTTGTATTTATGGGGGGGTTTTTTTGTTTATGGAATTTGGGGAAAATTTTTGGGGGGGGTGGAAATTTTGTAGAGGGTTTGGGTTAAAAATAAATTTTGGGGGATTTTGGGGGGGTAAAAATGGGGGTTTTTGAGGGTATTTTGGGGTTTATAGATGGGGGGGGGGGATATTTTTTTTAATGGGGGGTAATTTATTTGGGGGGGATTGGGAATATTTTATTTTGGGGGGGGGGGGTTTGTGGGGGGAGTATTTTTGGGGGTTAATTTTTTATGGGGGGGAAAGGGGGGTAAATTTTGGGGGGGGGATTTTTAGGGATTTTGTGAAGTATTTTGGGGGTTTTGGGGGGGTAATGAAGTGTTTTTTGGGGGGAAAAATTGGGGGGGTTTATAGATGGGGGGAAATTTTTTGGGGAAAGGGTAGAAATTTTTGGAGATTTGGTTTTAAAAATTTTTTGGGGGGGGATTTGGGGGGGGTATATTTTTTGGGGGGTTGGGGTTTTGTTAGGGGGAGGGTGGGGGGTAAGGGGGGGGGGGGGTTTTTGGGGGTGGTTTTGTAGGAGGGGGTTTGTATGAGGTATTTTTTGGGGGGTTTTTGGGGGGGGGGTAATTTAATTTTTTGAAGGGAAAATTGGGTTAAAAGAGGTTTGGGGGTAGTGTTTGGGGAAAGGAGGGGAGATTTATTTGGGGGATTTGGGAATAGTATTATTTGGGGGGGGGGGGTTTTTGGGGTTTGTATTTATGGTTGTTTTGGTTTGGGGAAAGGGGGTAAAATTTGTGGGATTTTATTTTTGTTAGGAGGGTTTTTTTGAAGTATTTGGGGGGGAAGGGGGGGGGTAATGAAGTGTTTTTTAGGGGGGAAAATTGGGGTTTATTAAATTTTGGGGGGGAAAAATGTTTGGAATGGGGTAGAAATTTTTTTGGGGATTGGTAAAAGTATTATTTGGGGAGGGGGGATTTTGGGTATATTTATGGGTTAGTTTTGTTGGGGGGGGGTGGGGAAGAAGGGGGGGTTTTGGGGGGTTTATGTAGATTATTTTGATTAAAATTTTTGGGGGGGTTATGGGGGGAGTAATAAGGGGGTTTTTTATGGGGAATTTGGGGGGTTGGGTAGAATTTTGGGGGGTAGTTTTTGGAAAAGGAAGGGGAGAATTTTTTGGGGATTTTTAAAATATTATTTTGGGGGAGGGGGGGGTTTGGGGGATTATTTAAAATTTTGATTTGGGGAAAGGGGGGGAAAAATTTTTGGGGATTGGGGGGTTTATTAGGGTTATTTTTTTGAGGATTTTTTGGGGGGGTTATGGGGGGGGGTAATGAGGAGGTGGTTTTTTTAAGGGGAAAATTTGGGGGTTATAAGTGGGGGGGGGATAGTTTTTGGAAAGGGTAGATTTTTTGGGGGGGAATTTTTTTAAAATATTATTTGGGAGGGGGTTTTTTTTGGGGGTTTTTTATTTATGGGGGTTAAAATTTTGTGATGAGGGTTTGGGGGTAAATTTTTGGGGATGGGGGTTTTTGTGGGGGAAATTTTTGTAGAGTATTTGGGAATTTTTGGGGGGGGTAATGAAATGGGTTTTTTTAGGGAAAATTGGGGGGTTTATAGAGTGGTGGGGGGGTATGTTTGGAAAAGGGGGTAATTTTTTGGGGATTGTAAAAAAGTATTATTGGGGAGGGGGTTTTTTGGGGGATATTTATGGGGGGTTTAAAATTTTTTTATGGAAAGGGGGGGGGAAATTTTTTGGGGGTGGGTTTTTTTGGGGATTTTTGTTAAGGGGTATTTGGGGATTTGGGGGGGGGTTTAAAGAGGGGTGTTTTGTGAGGGGAAAATTGGGGGTTTATAGAGTGGGGGGGGGGTATTTTGAATGGGAGTAGATTTATTTGGGGGGGGGATTTGTAATATATTATTTGGGGGGAGGGGGTTTTTTGGGGGGATATTTAAGGGGGGTTTGTGGTGGGGGTTTTTTGGAGGGGATGGGAATTTTTAAGGGGGGGGGGATTTTTTGGGAAAAGGGGGTTTAAGGGGGGGGAAAGGTTTGGTGGGGGAGATTTTTTTGGGGAATTGGGGGGGAATTTGGGGAAAGGGGGGTTTTTGAAGGTGTTGGGTAAGGGGTTGGGGGGGATAGTGTATTTGAAAAGGGGGGGTTATTTATTGGAAGATTTTTAGGGGGTTTTTGGGGGGGGGGGATGGGGGAAAATTTTGGGGGGGTTTGTATTTTTGGGGGGGGGGGGTTATTTTGGGGGGTTTTAGGGAGATGGGATAAATTTTTGGGGGTGGGGGGTTTTTGGAGGGGGGATTTGGATGAATATTTGGGGGGGGTTATGGGGGGGGTAAGAAGTGGTTTTGGGGGAATATTGGGGGTTTATAGATGGGGGATAGTGTTTTGGGAAAGGAAAAAAGGGGGGGAGATTTATTTTGGAGGGGGGTTGGTAAAAGATTATTGGGGGGTTTTGGGGGGGGGTAGTTTTATGGGGTTTTTTTGAATGGGGGGAAAGGGGGTAAATTTGTGGGGTGGGGTTTATGTAGAGGATTTTTGGGGGAGGGGTATTTGGGGGGGTTTTTTGGGGGGGTAATTATGGGGTTTTTTGAGGGGGGGTATTTGGGGGGTTATAGAATGGTGGGGAAATTTTTTGGGGAAGGGGGGGTAGATTTATTTTTGGGGGTTTTGGTTTTAAAGTTTAAAAAAAGGTTGGGGGTAGTATTTTTGGGTTATTTGTGGGAATGGGAGGAAATTTGTGGGATTGGGGGTTTTTTAGGGGGAAAATTTTTGAGTGGGAAGTCAATTAAGGCTGCTTCTTTTTACTAAGTCATTGAGGGTATTATGGGGGGTTGCCTGAGCTATGTTTTGATCAGGGACAATAGGGATTGATAGAGTGTATTCAATATTTAAAGGGACTGGATTTAGCTTTCAATGGTTGCATCAAGTTCCACTTCATCTTTAGGGTTGGCGGTGGCTTTGTCTGGACGTATCTTTGGGTACAATCTTATAGCTTGCAGCATGGGCATCAATTTTTGTGTTACTGAATTCTGTGACGCGTATTTTCAGCGGCTAAATAAGAGGATTCAGGGTGGCGACCAGAGGCGATGAAAGTGCATCCTTATTTGTTTCTCACTTGTATATGGGCCGGGGTCGGGACGCCAATCTAATAGAATGCAATGACCAATTGCAACTTTGTGTAATGGAAAATTTGCGAATACAAAAGGCTTACCTCAATGATCAGTGCACATGTCACCGCTTTTAGTGCATTGGACTTTCAGTCGGCGCATTTATCCACGCTTCTAAGGTTGTCAATTGTGCTGGGGGGATTCCAGCGCAGAGAATATGCGTGGCCACATAGGGTTTTCACGCGATGGATGGTCACGTAGAAAGGACAGCGGTCTCAAACAAATGTCGCAATTTCCACGACATCTCTTCGTGGTCGGGGCATTTATTTGGGATACTTTCTGGTCTTCATCAAAGAGCAAGGCGCGTGGAACCGCAAGCGCGCCGCTTCATTATTATTCAGAGTTTTTGTTAGAGTGTGCGGTGACAACCGGCACTTTTGTGTGTTGTACTTATGTGTTTGTACCACTAAAGGGCAACGGTCTAGTGTGTGTAGTGGTAAGTCACAACTTTGTTGAGTATCGACTAGACATTATAGTGGACAGACTTATGGAAGTACAAGTGCCTGATTTTCGCAGCACTGGATGCATCAATGGTGACAACTTTTAGCTTGGTAATGTGAATTAACTTTGGGGGCTGTTGACATTTTCCTGGACACTGTCGCAAGGATTATGTGTGGTTAGGAAAGGTTTAGTCGCTAGTGGGAATTACTACAGGGGGTTTTTGGAAGGCAGCGAGGTGGTTGAGTACGACAGGACATTTTAGAGTGACATACAATTGCCTTATTTTTCATATTCCATGGGATCAACAATGGTTACTGCAGTTTTGCGATATGTTGAAGCCAGCGATTTTTGCACAGAAATATTTCGTGACAACGCCGCAATGATGGGTTGGGGTCTCGCGGGGAGGCAATTTTTGCAACGACAACATTGGTTGAAGTGTTAATGGCTCAACTTTGTTTGATAACACATGACATGTTATATACAATAAATATTTATTGCTTGTGGCTGGATAGTTTTATAGTTGGCGATGCTGCAACATTGACAACATTGGTAGCATGTTTTTTGTCTCTATTGTTGCAATGACAATAGTCTTGAAAAGTGGCCGGGGACCAGGAGTCTGGTGTTTCAATTTTGTGTCACAATAGGTGCAACAACAACTTTGAGTGTGGTGAGTGCATCTACTGGGGTGAGTTCTTCAGATCATAAGGGTCATATTTTGTAGTGATTTACAAGTGGCCTGATGATGGCTTCGCAGGTACTCATGGTGACATACTGGGACATTATTGTGAAATCATTTGCATTGACAAGATTTTGCGTAAAACTTCCAATTGTTTGGGACAATGTTGTAGTCCCTATAGTGCATGGGACAACTTTGTTGTATGTATGTTCCAGCATTGGGTAACGAACACATGACAGTATTTGAAATACATAGACTTGATGACATTGGTGCCATTTCTGGGCTCGCGATGACAACAATGTTCACAGGTGACATGATATTGAAGCAGCCTATTTTGCAATACAATTAGGAGCGTGTCCTACTCCCAATGATTAGTGGGGGTGCTATGGGTGTTTCGCAGAGCGCTATAGTGCAACGACAACATTTTTGAATGCAAGCATACGGTTTGAGTAACTACTGAACCTCATAGTGACCTGACAGAGAGGTTATGCGAGGGTACCTTATATTTGTTGCACTGCGAGCATCAACAAAGTACAACATTTGTAGCGAATGATTTTTGTACGCATTGTGGCAAGACAATTATTTGCGTGACAACTCGCAATGTATGATTGGTTACAATGTTTTTATCGCATGATTTGCATCGACAACAGTTGCCTCACACGTTGTGTAATTCACGGATTTGGTTGATTACGACAAGACAGTTGATATGACAATACAGAATTTACAAATGGGGCCAAGGATTGGTTCATCACGAGTGATCAACAATGTTGACACATGTGACGAGTAATTGAATCACTAGGTGCATTACAATATTTGCGGTGAGAACTGCCGCAATGAATTGTGTGGTTTCATTGCTTATAGTCGAAATCTTTCAACACAAACATTTTTGTATGCTAATTCAGGAACTTTGTTTAGTAACAGATGGACATTTAATATGACATACTTAGAGTATACAATTGTGTGCTGATATGTTCATCGCTGCACAACAATGTGACAACATTGTAGCGTGATATTTGTAGCAGCGATGGTTGCAAGACAATTAATGCGTGAAAGTGCCCGCCATGATCAGTGTGGTTGAAATTATTGAGGCACAATAGGTGTGCATTCACAACATTTGATAGTGGATTGCATCTACTTTTTGAGCTAACTACATAACATTTATAGTGACACTACGAATTGATTACAAGGGTGGCCATATTTGTCCATCGCATGCAGCATTCTGTGTCGTCAACATTTGGAGCATGAGATATGTAGCTGCAAGTTTGCAGAGCAAGATTTAAGTGTCAACTGCCCCTATGAATTTTTTGTGTTTACTAAGTTGGTAGTCATCTGGATTCTGCAAAACGACAACAATTTGTTTAAGTTTATTAGCAGTACTGGGGGTAATATCTCTTGGGCATTTATAGAGACAAATACAAGAGTTTATTCATTGTAGCCATGAGAGGTTCACTGCGATCATCAACAAAGTTACTACATTTTGTAGCGAGGATATTTTGTACGCGACTATGTTGTGCAATTGACAATAGTGCGTGACAACTCCGCAATGATTTTTGTTACAATGTGTTGTCCTCAAGATTTCATCGACTATCTTTGTTGCGTGGTAAAGTGCACATTGGGTTTAGTAACACATGACAGGTATATGACTATACATAAGTGAGGACAATTGGCCCTGATTATTGCATCGGCGTTGGTAAACAATTACCAAACTTTTGTACTATGATAGTTTGAGCATATTTGGCAATACAATATGTCGTGGACAACTTCCAATGATAGTTTTTGGATCAATGTTTGTAGCCCAGATGTGCAAGGTCATCATTTGTGATGTAATTGCTCACGAGTTTGTTTGACTAACGACAAGACATAGTGAGGGACATGACTGAGACGGAGTTACATTTGTCCAATCTTTTCTATCGCGATTACACATGTGGGCAACATTTGTTGCGTGAAGTTGAGCACTAGATGGCGAAATACAATATTGCGTGACAACTCCGCAATATATGTTGGTTCAATTAGTATTCGCAATATTTGCATCGACTACATTTTGTATGTAAGTGATCAGTAAGTTTTGTTTATAACGACATGGACCATTTTGATGACAATACATAATATTACAGTTTGCCATGATTTTTCATCCGCTATGTATCAATCAATGTGACAACATGTGACGATGATAATGAAGAAGCTATGTTGGCAATACAATACTTCGTACAACTGCCGCAATGATATGTGTGTTGCAATGTTTGTAGTCGCAATATTTGCAGCGACAACATTTTTGTATGCTAATTGCAGAACTTTGTTTGAGACCATTTGACTTTTAAAGGTCAATACATAGAGTGAAATACAAGGTGTGCATGATATTTTCGAGACGCGATGGCAGCAACAGATTGACTACAGTTGAGGCGATGATATTTGTAGCAGCTTTTTGCAATGACAATATTTTTCGTGACAAACTGCCGAATGAGTGGTGGTTACAATATGTGTGTACCACAATATTTACTACGACAACTTGTGTTATAGTGTATGGACTCAACTTTGTGTGAGACACATGGACATTTTTAGTGACAATACATAGTGCTGTTTCATAGGGGGCATGTTTTTTCAGCGCCGATGGTATCAACAAAGTTACAACAGTTGTACGATGAAGATGAACACTGATTTGCAATGACAATAGTGCGGGACAACTGCCGCAATGAGATGGTTTGCAATTTTTATCCTATATGGCAACGACAACATTTGTTAGGGTAATTGCACCAGGTGATTGTGAGTGAACACAGGACATTGAGATTGTCAAGACATACGGGAGTACAATTGGTCCAATTTGGCTCGCGATAGCAACAATTGACAAACATTTGCTTTATGAAGTTGAACACTATGTTGGCAAGACAAGAGTCGTGACAACGCCGTGCAATGTTCTGTAGTTACAAGTTATAGTCATAGTATTTGCAACGTCGACATTTGTTGTAGTGCGAATTGCAGCAACATTGTTGTGAGTAACCTACATACATTTAGCTGACAATACATAGTTAGATTACAAGGGGTAGGCATGATATTGTTCTCGCAATGGTATCAACAATGTTACAACTTTGTAGCGCTGAAGGGAAGAAGCAGTGTTGCAGATGACAATATGCGTACAACGTCCAATGTTATTTGTGTCAATGTTGGGTATTCCAATATTTGCAATGGTCAACAGTGTGTTATGGTAATTGAGCACGATTGTGTTTGAGTAACACATGGACATAATAGTGCCATACAGTTGAGTAGTGTACATTGGGCCAGAGTTTTTTTCATCGCTTTATCAACAATTTGACAACATTATGCATTGATAATATTTGAAACACTATTGTGCATTACTATATTTGCGGTGACAACTGCTGCAAGTTATGTATGTACAAGGTTTATAGTCCATAGTATGTGCAACGACGTCATATGTTTTGTAGTGCTAATTGGCAGCACAGTGTTTGAGTAACGACATGGACTTTATATGACAATACTTAGATATTACAATCAGGATATTTTCAGTCGCAGGCACAACAAGGTGGACAAATGTTGTACAGCTATGGTTGCTAATGACTATATTTGCGTTGAAAACTGCCGCAATGATAAGGTGTTTTACAATGTGTGATAGCCACAATGTTTGCAACGACAACCTTTTTGTAGGTAAGCAGCAACTGGGTCTAATAACGACATGACATTATATGAGCTAAACATAATGATTACATTTGTGGCAGGATATTCATCGCATGCACAACAAGTGACAAGATTTGTACATATTTTTTTACAGCTAGTTCAATGACATTCTTTGCGTGACAACTGCCGCAATATATTTGTTTACAAACTAGATACCACAATATTTGCAACGACAACATTGTTTTAGTGTAATGCATCAAGTTGGTAGAACCGACAGACATGGATTTGACATTACATATCGAGTGAAAGGGGTGCAATTTTTTTTCTGCCATTGCCAACAAGGTTGATCAACACTGGGACAGAGAGTAGAAGCTATTTTGCTAATGACATTTTTGCGTGACAACTGGCCAATGATATTGTTTGGTTGCAATGGTTGTGGCGCAGATTGTTGCATATGCAACATTTTGTAGATATTGTAGCACAATCTTTTGGGAGTTCGTCTTAGACAGGTGTTTGGACTTTACAAGAGTGATTAATTGAGGCCAAGTTTTTTGTCAAGCGGCATGGTATCAACAATGGTGGCAACATTGGTTGCGATAGATGTAACACTATGTTCCAATGACTATTATTATACGTGACTCCTCCCAGGATATTAGTGTTACAAAATTGTTTGTAGGTCGCAATAGCATGACAGACTTTGGTTGTTAGGTAAAGGCATCGAGTTTGTTTGAGTAACGACAAAGGACATGTTGTATGCATACATAGACTAGTTCAATGTCCAATATTCTGTGTCATCGCGATTGTCCAACAGTGGGGACACAGTTTGTGCATTAGTGGTATCTCGAGTTGGGGCAATGTAATTGTGGCGGTTCATCAACGCTAGATAGGTGTGGTTCAAGTTTGTAGTCAGATATTTGCACGACATCTTGGGGTGAAAAATACAGTAATGGCTGCTACTTGTCGGATGTACGACTGGGACATTTGGATTTACTTTTCATTAGAGTTGGTCTGTGTGCCTTGGGCTGAGCGTAGGGGCTACCTTGGTATTCTTGGGAGCGAGGGATAGGTGAATATCGTGGGGGTGAATTATTGTAGGCGTCTATGCCCTTGGTGGTTGTGCATTGTTTGGTGCATTAGGTGCACGACCAAAATGGTGGGGGGTGGACTTTGTCTTGATACGTGGGGGGAGGTTCGATTTACAGTGTTCTGTACATTCGATATGTTTATCTTGGTGGGCATATATGTGCTTCCTTGCTGAAACATGTTTCAACAGTTGGACGAGTTTCGTGTTCTCGAGGGGGCATAGAAATAGGTTTCGGTACGACTGTCCAATGAGATTTTGTGTTTCTAGGGGTGTATCGCAATGAGTGCAAATTCATCAGTGGGTGGTATGTGGGATTGCAGCGATTTGTTGGTATGTAACGACTAGAAATGTTAGGACAATACGATAACTAGACATATTGGGGCCATTAGAGGGGTCTTCCGTATGGCCTACAGGGTCTACAGTGGCGATTTTGAAAGCACTTTTTGCTAGGAGAAGTGTCGGGTCATCACCCTATGAATATGTTGACTTGGTGGTATTGCAGAGAGTCATGCCAACAGGTGAGAAAGGTTTGCTGCGAGACGGTGTTTGAGTAACTCTTGGACATTGAAGAGTACATATAATTTAAAGTAAAATGTGGCCATGAGTTTTGCATCCATTTGCAACAGGTTGACAACTGTTGAAGCGAGATTATGATCTCTAGGTGTCTATGACTCTTTGCGTGACAAAACTCACTACTATTTGTCGGTTGCATTGTGTTAGTCCAATATTGGCAACGTCTACATTGGTTGTATCTAATTCAGAACGGTTTATAACGAGATGGACATAATGTCATGAATTAAGTGAGTGACATTGAGGGTGCGCAGATAGGTCTCTCCATGGGCACAACAATGTGACAACAAGGGTATCGATGATCATTGTACGGCTAGTTGTGCAATGACATTAGTTGCGGGACAAGCCAGCATTGAAGTGTGTTTACAATAGTGTAGCCACTAGAGTTGCAACACAACATTGGTTTTATGTAATTGCAGCAACTGGGTTGATAACACTTGGACATGTATAGTGACAAACATAGACATTACAATTGTCCATGAGTGTGGGTGCAGCCATTTCTCTCAATTTGACTAACAGGGTAAGCATATAGGTTGATGAAGCTATTTTGCAATACAATTATGTCGGACAACTGCGCATTGAGATTTTGTTGCAATTTTTAGGCCAATATTGCCCAATGACAACGTGTGTTGTATCAATTGCTGCGTGTGGGTTTGATATACACATACAGTTATTATAGTGACAATACTTTGACAGGACTAAGTGGCCTTATTGGGCAGTCGCGATGGTAGCCAACAATGTACTATCAGTGTTAGATGATATATAAGTACTATGTTGCCAAGACAATATTGCGGGACCATCTGTCCAATGAGATTGGTGAGGGTCATTGTGTTGGATCCATGATGCTTGTGACAAAATTGTTTGTAAGGGTAAGTGGCAGGCGATTGGGGGAGTTTATCGTCATACTTTTATATACTATACAATGTAGTGACATTGGTGCCATGATTGTTTTCATCGCGATTGATCAACATTGTTGACCATACATTTGCATAGTGTCTGTGAAGCACATTGTCAAGACTTATTTGCGGGCAACTTCCGCTCGGTTTGGGACAAATTTATATCAAAGTATTTCAACCGAACTCAAAGTTTTAGTGCAATTGCTCATCGGGTGGAGGTATCGAAGGACATGTATAGTTGACAAATAAGTTACAGTGAGATTTCGATGGGGCATGATATTTGCATCGCTATGGCACACATTGTTGACAACATTTGTACGATGAGAGGTGTCTACTCTATTTTTGCAAGTCTTGATGGCGTAATACTTCCGCAATGATATTGTGGTTACAATGTTTGTATGCCACAATATTTGCACGACAACATTGGTATGGAGGTAATTCTCAAAGTTGTTGGAGTAACACTTGGACAGTTAAAGTACAAACATAAGCATTCACAATTGTGCCCATGATTTTTTCATCCGGTCTACTTAGGTACAACATTTACGATGATGTTAAGAACTATGGCCATGACATTATGCGGTGACAACTGTCCAATGAGATTTTGTTGCCTAGGTTGTAGCCAATAGTCAATGCACTACAGGTGTTTGGATGTAATGCACAGTTTTGTTAGTAACTCATGACATTGATATGTCAATACTTAACAGACTAGATGTGCCAATGAGTGTGTTCACCGCGTTGATCAACAATTGACAACATTTGTCGAGGTTATTTGAAGAAGCTATGGGGTTTGCAATGACTATATTTGCTACAAGCTTCGCAAGTGAGGTTGGTTGCAATGTTTGGGATCCAATATTTCAAGGACAACTTGTTTTACGAGATTCTGCGTTTTGTGTCGAGTAAATCGACAGGACATTATAGTGACAATACAATAGTATTACAAGGTGTGCCAATTTGTTTCATACGCGATGGTATCAACAAGGTTGTAGCAACTTGTGCATTGATAGAATTGAAGCAGCTATTTTCATTACAATAGTGCTACACTGGCCGCCAAGTTTTTGTGGTTTACATTAGTAATCTGAGAGTGGGCAACGTCAGAAACAGGTTGTTGTTGTGCTAATTGCAGCAACTTATTTGATATCGCAGACTGTTTTAGTGGTCATGTACATAATGAGTACATGGCAGTGAGATGTCACTCGCGTTGGCACAACATGGTCGACAACATTGAGCGAGGAATTTTGTAGCAGATCTATGTGTGCAATGACAATATTGGCGTGACAACGTGCCGCAATGTGATTGTGTTTTACTTTGTGGACCACAATTTGTGCAACACATCAGTTGGTGTAGTTAATGGCAGCAACGTTTTTGAGTAACGACATGGACAATTTATTAGTGACCAAGACAATAAAGCCGAGCACTTGTGAGCCTAGTTGTTCAGTCCGTTGGTGCAACAATTGACAACATGTTAGCGATAGAGTTATGATCTATGTTTCATGACATTATTTGCGACAACTTCGCAATATAGTATGTGGGTTCAATGGTGGTAGTCGCAATATTTGCAAGAAAACATTGTATATGGAAGCAGCGAGTTGTTTGAGGTAAACGTCATATGACACATATTATAGTATGACTATACATAACGCTTATCAATTGTCCATGGATTGGTTGTGCTTCCGTTTGTACACAATTTTGACTACATTTGTACGATGTGATTTGATAAGCTATGTTTGCAAGACAATTGGAGGACAAGGTCCAAGATGGGTTTCAAGTGGTTTCCAAGATTTCAAAACTACATGTGGGTTTGTATTTGCTCGATTTGTGAGAACGAATTGGTCATTTATAGTGACAATACAGAATGATACTAGTGCCAGATTTTTTCATCGCATGGGATCAACAATGTTAACATCATTTCATTGATGATATTAAGCACTAAATGGGGCAATACAATATGTCGACAACGCCGCAAGGGAGGTTTACATTGTTTTAGAGTCAGAAGTTGCAACGACAACTTTTTGTAGGCTAATTGCACAACTTTTGTTATAACGAGATGTCAGTGATAGTGACAATTCATATGGATAGAATGGGCATAGATTTTCACGCATGAGCAGCACCTTGTTTACGCAATCATTGTTCATGAATGGTAGATACTTTGGTGCAATACAATAGTGCGTCAACGCCCAATATATGTGTGACAATGTGTATGCCCAATTGGGCATCTCTTCATTTGTGGTAGGTTTTGCGCTAGCATACTGTGGTGGATACACATGGACAGGAGAGGGACATGACTTTGAGCGATCAAATTGGCCATGAGTGGGTTCATCGCAATGATCAACATGTTTACTAACATTGGTAGCGAGGTATTGATGACTATTTTGCAATGACAAGATTTGCCGTGACATCTTCGCAAGAATTTCTTGGGCATATGGGTGGGATTCCATTATTTCAATGACGAACTGGGGTGTGTTTGGGCTGCGAGGTGGTGTAGTAACACATGTCATTTTATACAAATACATAAAGCTTACTTTTTGGCCAGTTGTGTCATCGCGTTGGTGCAACATGGTGACAACCAGTTGCATGGATAGAGTTTGAACCTCGTGGTCTTTACATTAGGTCGTTCAACGGCCCTATATTATTTTGTTTTCTAGGTGAGATCCAGAATTTCATTCACAACATTTGTTGTATGCTATTCCAGCATACCGTGTTTGATAACAAGGACAGTTACATACAAGACAGATGGAGTACGTGGGGGCATGGATTAATTGGTTTGTTTTTAATCGCGAGGGCACAACAATGGGACACATTTGTCATGAGATTGTAGCAGCGTATTTTGCAATGCATATGTCTGGTACCAACTGCCCAATATATGTGGTACAAGTGGAGCAACAATATATTGTCAACGACAACAATGGTGGTAGTGTGAATGCTCACGTTGGTTTGAGTAACGACTGGGACATTTATAGACATGACATAGACATCATCTTTGGGCCTTTGGGTTGCATCGCAGTCAACAAGTGGACAACGGTGTCTGTATTAAAAGCTAGTTGAATTGGACATATGGCGTACATCTGGCATATTTAGTTGGGTTCTATGTTTTTGGTTTCGCAATAGTTCAAACAAAATTGGTTGTAGTGGTAATTGCACAGTTTTTGGTTTGAGTAACTCATGACCTTGTTATAGACAATACTTAGACTGTCATGGGGCCTTGATGTCAGCGCGTTGGTAAACAAATGGGAACTACAGTTTTCAGAAGATTGAAGTACTATTGTTGCTTACAGATTGCGTACTACGTGCATTTTTGGTGGTTGCAATGGGGTAGCCAAGATTGCATGACAACTTGGTGGAGTTAATTGCGCGATGGTTGTTATAACACTGACATGGATAGTGACAATACATCGATGATTACATTTGTGGCTAATGATTTTTGCCATCGCGATGTATCAACAAGGTTGTAAACATTTTCACCTTGGTTCAATTTATCACTTGTTGCAAGCACATAGTTCGTGACTACTGCCGCAATTGAGGGGTTCATGGTTAGAGTCAAGTATTCTACGACACAGTGTGGATGCTAATGCACAACGTGGTTTACGACATGTCTAGGTTAGTGACACGACATAAGTATTAACGATGGGCATAGATTTCATCGCGATTGCAGCAACTATGTGACTACTAGTTGTAGCGATATATTGTAGCAGGTTTGTGCATGACAAAGGGCTGACAAACTCTGCAATGTATATGTGTTTGTCGACATTGTTGGAGCCTCTTGATTCATCGACAACTGTTTTAGCGGAAGTCACAACGGTTGTGAGAACGACATACAGTTAGATGAAAACAGAGATGATTTCAAATTGAGCCCATAGGTTTGCATCGCGATGTAGCATCAATGTTGCACATTGTTGCCAGGTTATTTGAAGTAACGTAGGGCCAATAATAGTACGGAGACACGCGCATTGATAGTGTTGGACATCTAGAGGGGTAAGTCCAAGAGTTGCTAAGACAACTGTTTGTATGGTAAGTTGCAGCGATTTTTGTGAGGATCTCAAGGACAGTTGTATGACCATGACATAGACTGATTACAATTGTGCCATGATATTTCATCGCGATTGCCCGCCACTTGTGTTACATCATGTTCGTTGTAGGTGAAGCAGCGAGGTTTGCAATTGATTCTTTTGCGTGACATCACCGCAAATATTGTGGTGTTCAATTTTGTAGTCCCTTATAGTTCAGCGACCAACTGTTGTTAAAGATAGGCAGCTTCGGTGTTTAGTAACGACATGGACAGGTATATGACATACATAAGTATGACAATTGGGGCCATATTGTGGCAAGCGCAGTTGCATCTATATGACACAGTTTAGCAGGAGATGTATAGCACGAAGTTTCAATCCCGATGGCGGACACTCCCAGACGTTGGTTTTCAATGATGTAGTCGCAATATGGCTACGGACATCATTTGTTGGCTAAGGCTGATCGTTGTTTGAGTATCGAGATGACTTTTTAGTGACAATACAAGATGGATTACAATTGTGCGCTTGAATTGCATCGCATGGCACTTACAATTATAGCAACATTTGTACATATTTTGTTGCGCGATAGTTGCATATCTCTTTGCAGGTCAACTCCGTCAATGTTAGTTTGGTGTCAATTTGGACCAAATATGGCATACACAACATTTTGCAGAATCAAGCCACTTTGTTTGAGTGAACACAGAACTTTTTATATACAATACATAGAGCATTACATTTGTGCCAATGGGTTTCTTCCATGGACAACAAGTTACAACATTGTAGCGATAGATTTGAGCTCTATTTGCAAGACAAAAAAGTCTGACATCGGCCCAATTTGTGGTTACTACTAACTCAACTTTGTCACACTACATGGGTGTTGTAAGTGCACAAGTTGGGATTTCGACAAGACCATTTTATTACAATACCGTAGACGCGACAATGTGGCCATTAAGTGGTTCATCGCATGTATCTACATTGTACAACACTTGACGAGATATTTGAAGTAGCGAGGTTCTAGATCAAGATGGCGTTACTACTGCTCTTGAGTAATTAGTGGTGTGCATGGGTGGTCCTATAGTGCAAGAGACTTCAGGTGGGTTAGGAAGGGCATCAACTTTGTTTGATTAACAACATGACGTGGAGTGACAATACTTATGATTACATGTTGCCATGAGGATGGAGCCAGCGCGATTGTAGCAACAAGTTGACATCTGGGTACTGAGTATTGTTTCTATTGGGGGCTTGTCGAATTAGGTCTTACGAGCCTATAAGATTATCTGTGCAATTTTTAGGAGCAAGATTTCATACTACTGGGTGATTTACGTGCATGGGGGTGTTCAATGGTCATGTATTCAATACTGAGTTAGATTACATCTGCCTGATTGGTTCAGCGCAGTTCTTCAGTTGACATATGGGCTGAGTGTGGGTCAATCAAGTGGGAATGGGTACTTGATTGGCGTACATCGCCGATTTGGTATTTTGTGTCAAGTTTTAGTACAGAGTAGTTCAACACAACTTTTTGTTGTGCTATGCAGCACTCATTCGGTGTGTGATAACGACACTTCATGTTAGAGGTCATGTCATAATGAGTACTGGGGGCATATATTGCTCGCGAGGGCACTACAATGTGACAACATGTAGCATAAATTTATGTGGTCAATTTGGTCAAGAAATGATGTGCTGACATATCTGCCCAATAATTGGGTTTTTCAAGTTTGGACCTTCATATTAAGTCACTCTCAGTGTAGTTTTTCTGCAACGTGGTTATAACACTTGACAGGGATTAAAGACATAGAGCACTCACAATTTGGACATATTTTTCAACGCGATGGTATGCACATGTGACTACATTATTAGCGTTATGTGAATACTAGGGGCTATACAATATTGCTTACCTTCGGCACCTGATAGGTGGTGCTCTGTGCATCCGCAATTTGAGCAAGGACAACATTTGAGGATAAGGTGGCGAGTGGTTTATAACACATGTCTTTTATAGTTACAATACATCACGGTACAATTGTGCCATTTTTTTTCAGCCATTTTCAACATTGTTACAACATTTTGTAGCCCAGTATTGACAACGAGTGTGCAATGTCAATATTTTCGGACAACTCGCAAGAATTTTTGGTTGCATTGTTGTAGCCATGATTTGCAATACAACAGCTAGGTGGAAATGTAAGTGCACGAGTTTGTGAGTATCGACAACAGTTATTAGACAAGTACAAATATTAAAATTGTGGGCCCCCAGGTTGGTGTGCAGCCGATGTTATCACAATGTGACAACATTTTTACGATATATTTGAAGCACTGGTGTGCAATACATAGTCGGACAAACTGCCGCAACATATGTTGTTGCATGGGGTTAGTACGAAATAGGCAACGACAACTTTTGTGTATGGGAATTCCAACGTATGTTGTAGCTAACGAAGACTTGCATTAGAAGGACAAGACTTATACATTACTTGTGGCCATATGTTTTTCATGTCCGTGTGCACATTGTACAACATTATGTAGCGATGATATTAAGAACTATAGTGCAATGACAATATTTGCGAACAACGGTCAAGATTTTTTCAATTTGGTGATCCAATATTTGCAATGACAACAGATTTTGTGAGTGGGAATTGCAAGCAGTTGTGTATAACGACAACAGTTGATTTGGACGATACATAAGCGATGATCTAGTGTCCATATTAGTTTCTGCCTGTATCAACAAGGGGGACAACATTTGCCGAAGATAAGTAAAACGAATGATCATGAAATAATTCGATGACAACTGTCAATAATTTGTGTGGTGGCAAATGTGTGTAGTCGCGAGTTTGCAAGACAACATTGGTGTATGGTATTGGCAGCAGTTGCTTTGATAACCATGACATTCTAGATGACAAACATAAAGCATGTAAAATTTGCCGGATGTTTTTCATCGCGTTGGACTCAACAATGCTTGACAACAGTGTAGCGCTGATATTTAAAGATCTATGTTTGCAATGACTATAGTTGCTGAACAACTGGCGCAATGAGTTGTTGGTTGCAGTGTTTTGTAGCGCAATATTTGTAATGTACAACATTTGTGATGTAATGGAGCAGTGAGGTTGTTATAACGACATGGACATTTAGTGTGGACAATTCTTAATGATTACAAGTGTGCCATATGGTGTCATCGCAGTAGCAACAGTGGACAACTGGCAGTGATAATTAAATGCAGGGGTGGCAATGACAATGAGATCTACTACTGCCATCAAGTGATGTAGTTACTCAATGTTTATAGTCTTAGTAGTTGGCAACACAACTTTGTTGTGCGATTTTCACAAACGTTGGATGAATCGACTAACTGTGTATGCAAGTCTTTATAGGATTAACGAGTCAATCATATTCATCCGTTGGCTAGCAACATTGGTGTGTCAACAATTGTACAGTATAAGGGGTACTCTTTTTTGCAACATCTATATTGGCGACTGACAACTGCCGCATCAGATTTTTTGACAAGTGTACCACAATATGGCAACTCAACATTTTTGAGTGGGAATTCAGCAAATCCTTGGATGGTTAACCGACATGGCACATGTATAGTGTCCCAAACAGACCTTCACAATGTCCCCATGATTTTTGTCTGCCGATGGGAGCAACAATGTGACATCAGGGGTTCAGTTTTGTGAATTTCTAGTGGCAATTTCAATTTGTGCGGTGAAAACTGTCGCAATATATGTGTGTGGCAATGTTTGGTTAGGCGCCTATATTCTATGACAACATTGTTTGTAGTGGTAATTCCGATTTGTTAAAAGAGTATCACAGACATTTATAGTGCCAATACATCGTGCGATTATCAATTTCGCATGCTTTTTACAATCGCGATTAAGCAACAATGTACAAACATGTGACAAGATATTTGGATATCTATGGAGGCATTACAAGATGCGGGGGTTATACATCGTCCTATATTGGGTGCAATTGAGTCCAATATTGGCAATGACTACTTTTTTTAGATGGTAATTTGCACAGTTTGTTGGATAACGTCATGACATGTAGATGACAAGACATGAAGCTGGACTTGTGGTGCCGTGAGGTGTTTCATCGCAGGGATCAACAAATGACAACATTTGTAGCATATATGTGAGCACTAGTGGCAATAACATATGTGCTACATCTCCAACATTATTTGTGGTTCTAGTTGGAGTCCATAATTTGCTACAATACAATGTTGTGGATGTAATTGCAGCAACTTGTGTGATAACTCATGACATTCATAGTACAATACATAAGCGCTGTACAATTGTTCCATAATTTTTTCAGCGGCGATGTATGCAACAAGGTTACAACATTTGTAGCGATGATATTTGAAGAAGCTATTGGGGCATTGACTATAGTTCGACAATTTCGCTATGATAGTTGGGGGTGCTGATGTGTAGTCGCAATATTGCAATGACAACTTTTTGTAGTGTTAATTGCACGAGGGTGTTAGTAACGACTACCATTGATAGTGAACTATTCTTATACGCGTACATGTGGGCCAAAATGTATTCTTTTCATCGCATTGGTATCAACAATGTGGACAACATTGACTTGAAATTTGAAGAACATAGGCAATTCAAGATGGCTGATCACGTGCCAATGATAAGTTGGTTTGCTTATGTTTTGTAGTCGCTCGATTATGCAAACATCATTTGTTTGTGGAATTGCACGATTTGTTTGAGTAACACAGGACTTTTATATGACATTACATAACGTTGACAAGGGCCTTAGGTGGTTGCATTCGCATGTATCAACTATCATCTCTCTCACTCTACATAACGAAGAGAATGAGAAAATCATTGGTGATACCACCGATAATTAAGCTTGGCCACAAGGTTTCGCCGAGGGATTGTACACTATAAAGTCCAGGTCTTACTCTAAACAAACTCCTGAAGTACCACTTCAACATTAGGTTGTCATATTAGTGCACAACAACATCAACGCACAATTATCAGTGAACAGTTGCCACCCGGAAAATAGTGCATGGGCATACATACGCTGCTAAGAGCATCGCTACAGATGTGGTCAACATTGTGATACCATCGCGATTAAAAAATCATGCCACAATTGTACGTCGCTCTATGTATTGTCACTAGAATTGCCAGTCGTCGACTCAACAAAACTCGCTGCAATAACGCACTACAACAAATTTGTCAGGGCAAAGTTGCACGAAAAACATTCAACCACAAATAGCATTGGGACAATTGTCTCCGCTTATATTTCATTGCTATCTTACTGCGGCAATATCTTCGACGACAAAGGTTCAACAGTGTGGATACCATCGCATAAGAGTAATCAGGCCACATGTGAATCGCCTATTTTTGTCACGATGAAGCCATGCGGACGCTATACATATGGGCGGCAATTATCCACTACAACAAATATTTCGTTGCAAATATTGCACTACAAACATTCAACCACAAATAAGGTTCGGCATTCACCGCATAATATGTCATTGCAAACAAGCTGCTTCAATGATCATCGCTACATATGTTTCAACATTGTTGATACTTCGGCATAAGAAAATCATGCCACAAGTTAATCACTCTATTAGGTCACTTAAAGCCATGTCTTGACTCAAACCAAACTCCTCAATTTCCAACTACAACTAATGGGGCATCATAAGTAGTCCACGACTCACTGTGCAACCCACAATTATCTTGCGACATTTCCACCGGCAAATGATGGTCATTGCAAACATAGCGTCTTCAAATATCATCGCTCAAATGGTGTCAACATGTTTGATACCATCCGATAAAATATCTTGCCACAATTGTAATCGCTCGATTATTGTTCACATAAATCCCATGCCTTACTCTAAACAAACTCGCCGCAATTACCACTACAACTAATATTGTCAGGGCAAATATCGACTACAAACATTGCAACCACAAATAGCCAATTGCGACAGTTCTCAACCGCAAACAGGGGCATGCATACATAGCTTCTTCAAATCTCATCCTACAAATGTTTCAGACATGGTGATACCAGCCATGAAAAAATCATGGCGACAATTGTGATCGCTCTATTATGTCACTATAAAGGTCCTTGGCGGTAATCAAACAGAAGTTCGTGCATAGGAACCACACTTCTTTTGAGTGTCGTTGCAATATTGTGGCAACAAACAGGGAAACACATTTATCATTGCGCAGTGTCAGCGCAAATATTGATGGCTAAACATACTCTACAATACAACGCTACAAATGTGCTACATTGTTGCTGCCATCGCGATGAAAATATCGGGCCGATATACATAAAACACCTTCGAATCACTCTATGGATTTGTGCACGATTATTACCTTCGATCCTCAAATCTAATGTTGCAGCATTTAGCACTACAACAAATGGTCGTTGCAATACTATGACTATAACATTGTAACCACAAATAACATTCGCTGGGCACCGCAAAGATTGTCAAGGGCAATAGTGCTGCTGCATATAGCATTCTGCAAAGTGGGCTTCAGGTGGTGTTATAAAGCGCGATGAAAATAGCATGCCACATTTGTAATCACTCTTGGTATATGTCACGATTTTGTCCATTTCGTGACTCAAACAAACGCCCTGCGCAATTACCACTACAACAAATGTTGTCATTGAAATAGATCGACTACAAACAAACATCACAAATATCATTCGCATTGTCACCGCAAATGAGGGCATGACATACATAGCTTCCTTGCAAATATCATCGCTACAAATGGTGTCAACATGTTGATACAGCGGCGGATAAAAAGCACGCCACAATTGTAATCGCTCGAGTATGGCACTATAAATGGCCAGTCGTACGGCAAACATACTCCTGACAATCATACCACGACAACAAATGTCCAGTGCAAATTAGTGCACTACAAACATTGCAACCACAAATATCTGTGCGACATTTCACCGCAAATAGTTCATTGCAAACATACGTCTGTCCTTCAAATATCATCCCGCTACAAATGTTGGCAACTTGGGTGATACCATCGCGAGAAAAAATCATGGCCACAATTAGTAATCGCTCTATTATGGCCCTATAAATTCCATCGTTACTCAAACAAACGCGCTGCAATTAACACTACAACAAATGTTTCATTGAATATTGCGATACAAACATTGCACACCACAATATCATTGCTCAGTTGTCACTCAAATATTGTCATTGCAAACATAGCTATCTTCAAATAATCATCGCTACAATGGTTCAACTTTGTTGTAACCATAGGCAGGTAAATATCATGCCACAATGTAATCGCTCCTAGGTAGGGTCACTATAAAGTCCATGTCGTTACACTAACAAATTGCGGCAATACCACTACAACTAAGGTGGTCCGTGCAAAGTTGTGCGATGGGGTGTGATTGGTGGGTGGGTTTTGGAGTGTGTAATTTGATGTGGTTTTTTTTTTTTTGTGTGTTTATATGTGTTTTGGCGGTGAGGGGTGTGTGTTGTGGATGTAGGTTATTATATTGGTATACTTTGGATATTTTTCTTTCTGATTCCACAAATAATTGCCTGGGCACCGCATTTATGTCAGGGCAACAGAGCTCGTTCAAATATCATCGCTACAAAGTGGGCACAGGGGATTCCATCGCGATATATATTCATGGCCACAAGTGGAATCACGCTATTATTTCACTATAAATGCCCTGTCGTTACCCAAACGAACTCGCTGCAAGACCACTTACACTTATTGTCAGTGCAAAAGTTTGCGACTACAACATTGCAACCACAATATCCATTGCACTTTGCACCGCATAGATTCATTCCTATCATAACGGCTTCAAATCAGCGCGACAAAGGTTGGCAACTTTGTTGATAGACAACCAGAAAATAATCATGCCTCAATGTAACCTCGAGTATTGGCACTATTAACGGTCCATGTCGTGTCTCAACAAACTCGCCACAATTACCACGATCTACAAATGGAGCTATGCTAAGATTGCGAACTATATCATTGGCATCCTCAAATATCATTGCGGACAGTTGCACGCATTAGAGGCATTGGGCAACATAGAGTCTTCAAATATCATCGCTTTTAATTGGGCACAGGGTGTACATCGCGATGTAATATCATGTCCCCCCGCCCCACAAGTTGTGATCGCGCTATGTTGGTCACTAGTAATCCAGCGGTTCTCAAACAATAGGCTGACATTGTACCACTACAACAATTTTTCGTTGCTATGTTTTTGGGCTAAAAACTTTGAATCCATATATCAGTGCGGCAGTGCACCGCAAATTTTCCGTCATTGCAAACATAGCTCTACAAAAATCATCGGCTACGATTTGCAACATGGTCTGCCATCGCGGTATATATCATGCCCGATCCCATTATCGAATCACTCATATGTCACATAAAGTGTCCATGGCGTGATCTCTAAACATTAGGTGCACTCAGTTTAGCACGACTTCTTTGGTCGTGCAATTACTATGACTAGAAACATTGTAACCCACAAATAACTTTGCGCGTTGCACCGCAAATATTGTCATTGCAAACATACTGCTTCAAATAGCCATTCAATCCAATTGTGTTCAACATTGTTGATTACCATCGCGATGAAAAAACAAAAGCCACATTTGTAATCACTCAGGTTTTCACTATAATGTCCATTCCTTACTCTAACTATCTCGCGCAATTAGCCACTACAACAATAGTTTCATGCAAATAGTGCACGAAATTACAGGCACCACATATCTTTGCGACATGTTGTCACCGCAAATAGTGTTCCATTGCTAACAATACTTCTTCAAGTGCATCCGAACAAATGGTGGCAACAATTGTTTGATACCATCCGATGAAAATTTCATGGCCACTTTTTAATCACGCTATGGATTGTCACTATAAATTCCCATGCCTTACTCAAACAAAGAGCTGTCAATTACCACTACAACTAAATGGGTCATTGCTAATATGGCGACTACAAACAGGCTACCACAATTAACAGTGCACAGGTGCACCGAAATATTGTCATTGCATACATACTATCTTTCAAATATCATCGCTACAAGTGGTTCAACAGGTGGAAACCATCCATAATTTTTCATGCCACAAGGTGGAATTCGCTCTGAGGGGATGTCACTATTAATGTCCTTGGCTGTCTCATACAAACTGGCAGCAATTACCACGTACATCTAAGTGTGTCGTGCAAAGGGGGTGCTACTAACGGTTAAAACACAAATACCATGCGCATTGTGCACCGCAAATATTGTCATTGGCAAACATACTCGACAAATACGCAACATTTGCTAAATATGTGCAACATGGATATACCAGCCGAGAATATATCTTGACACAATTTGTAATCGCTCGTATTATATCCACTATAAATGTCCAGGTCGTTATGTGCTCTATACAAGTTGCTGCGCAAGTTACCTCTGCAACATTGTTGTCTGCAATATATTGTGCTACAACTTGTAAACACAAATTTCAATGCGCAGTTTCCAGCGTCAAATAGGGTCAGGCAAACATAGCCTACAATAATCATCGCTACAAATGTTCACCATTGGGCTCCATCGCTTAAAAATCAGGCTCTACAAGGAAGATCTCTTTGGTTTTCACTATAATGTCCATAATCGTTACGCAAACAAATTTTTGTGTTCCTGCAATACACTTCACTGATGTTTCGTGCTAATATGCACTACTATCATGAGCACCACTAAGAGCTCGGCAGTGGCACCGGCTAGAGGTCAGTGCAAACATACAAGCTTCAATATCAGCGCGACAAATGTTGTCAACGTGTTGTGACCATCGCATGAATAAATCATGCCACAATTGATATCTCGCGTGTATGTCACTATAATTGCCAGGTCTTACTCCGAACAAAGTTCTGCTAGACCCCGTTAACTTGTCGCTGCAAAGACGAGGACTACATTCATTTTGTAACGCTCAAAGAGCATGGCCGTTGGCAACGCAATTATTGATCATGGCAAACAACGGCTTCAAAATCATCGCACATCGGGGCATCTCTGCGCTATCCGCTAGGAAAATACTGGCCTCAATTTAACAGTCTACGGTATTGTCACGCTAAATGCCTGTAGCGGCGCGTAGCAAAATGATCGTGAGAAATGGTAGAGGTGATGCACGGTGTGCTCCGCAAGGTTAGGTCTATCTCGATCTTCTAGAGATTGGATTTGCAAATATCGACTACTAACATTTATCCACATATAGCTATTGCGACATGTCACCGGAAATTGTGTCATGGCGAACATAGCGGCTTCAAATAGTCAGCCAACAAATGGGTGCCAACATGTGATTACATGCGCATAAAAAGCGGCCACAATTGTAATCACTCGTAGTTTTTCTCTATAATTGTCAGGCGTGACTCCTACAAAGGGCGGCAAGTACCGCACAACAAAAGGGTTCCTGGCTATTTTGTACTACAAACAGTGTAAATCACAAATATCATTCAGCAGTTTGTCATTCGGCATATAATTCAGTTGGCGAAAACGAGCGCTACAATATCATCGATAAAAATGGGCACTCACTGTTCGGCAGTCCGTGAAAGCCCAGCAGGCCCACCAGCGAATCTACTCATGTATTGTCTCTATAAAGTCCATGTCGTAAATCAAACATAGTGGCTCAATGACAACTAATTCAAATCGTTTGTCGGTGCTAATACGATGACGTTATACTTGTAACGCACAAATAACATTGCCATTGGGTGATCCGCAAAGAGTGGTTGGCAAACATTGCTCGTCAAATATCATCAAGGCTAATGGGGCCAACTTTGAAACCCCCGCATGAAAATCATTCCACATATTGTTTTTCACTCTATGGATGTCTCTATTATTGTCCATGTCGGTACCTTCAAACAATACTCGCCTATTACCACTACTCAAATGTTCTTTCTATTAGTGGAGCACTACAAACAGTCAACCACATATACATTGCGACTGTGCTCCGCAAAGATGACAGTGCTAACATGCTTCTGCAATATCATCGAGTCTCATTTTGGGCCACAATGTTTGAACCATCGCGTTTGAAAATACATGGCCACAAGGGGGTATTCGCTCTAATGGTAGGTCACTCAAATGGTCCAAGGCGGGTCGCAAACTAACTCTGCTGCAATTACCACTACAACTATTGTTTCCAGTGCAAATGTTTGCGACGACTTACATTCTACCACTTATATCCAGTGCGACAGTTGTGCACCGCAAATTTTTCTTGCAAACATAGCGTCTGCTAATATCCATCGCTGAACTGAAATGTGTGCAACATTGTGTACCAACGCGAGAAAAAATCTGCCACTAGTGGTTATTCGCTCAGTAATTCACTTAATGTCCAGCGGTTCGCAACCAAATTGCTCAAATGGACATTTATAGGACAATACATAGAGTGATTACAATTGTGGCCATGATATTTCATCACGATGGTAGCAAATGTTGCAACATTTGTAGCGATGAATATTTGTAGCAGCTATGTTGCAATGACATATTTTGCGTGACAAATGCCGCAATGTATTTTGGTTACAATGTTTGAGTCACAATATTTGCACGAAACATTTGTTGCAGTGTAATTGCACCATACTTGTTTGAGTAACTGCAGGACATTTATAGTGACAATACATAAGTGATTACAATTGTGCCATGATATTTTCTCGCGATGGTAGCACAATGATGACAACATTTGTAGCGATGATATTTGTAGCAACTTGTTTGCAATGACAATATTTGTGTACAACTACCGCAATGATATTTCTGGTGACAATGTTTGTAGTACAATATTTGCAACAACATTTTTGTAGTGGTAATGGCAGCAACTTTGTTTGAGTAACGACTGGACATTTTAGTGACAATACATAGAGTGATTACAATTGTGGCCATGATATTTCATCGCGATGGTAGCAACAATGTTGACAACATTTGTAGCGATGATATTTGTAGCAGCTATGTTTGCAATGACAATATTTGTGTGAAACTACCGCAATGTATTTCTGGTTACAATGTTTATAGTCACAATATTTGCAAGAACATTTGTTGTAGTGGTAATTGCAGCAACTTTGTTTGAGTAAGACATGGACATTTATAGTGACAATACATAGAGTGATTACAATTGTGGCCATGATATTTTCATGCGTCTGAGCAAATTGTTACAACATTTTGTAGCGATGATATTTGTGCAGCATTGTTGCAATGACAATTTTGTGGTACAATCTAATGATATTCTGGTTACAATGTTGTATCACCATTTAGCAAATTGACAACATTTGTTGTGTTGATTGCAGCATTTTATTGTGTAACACAGGCAATTATTTTGGAAATATTGTAGTGAATAAATAGTACATTGATTTTCATCGCGAGCACTTTTGACAAATTTTAGCGATGATATTTGTACAATTTGCAATGATATTTATGCGTGACAATACGCGCATTGATATATTTGTACATATGTTTGCACAATATTTGCACACTACAATTTTTTGTGTAATTGAGCAACTATTGTTGATAAACATTGGATTTATGTGACAATATAAGTGATTAATTGCATAATAGATTTTACATTCGCCATGATTTTCATCATGACATAATGTGACAAATTTGTAGCAGTATTTTGCAGCATGTCAAAATATTGTGGTGACAACACCGCAATGATTTTTAATGTTTGTATCACAATTTTGAAGTACATTTTTTAGTGGAATTGCACAACTTTTTTGAGTAAGATGGAATTATTTCATACATAGAGATTACAATTTGGCATGATATTTCACGATGGTACATTAATTGACCATTTTACGATGTATTGACAGATGTTGAACAATATTTGTACGAATTCGAAGATTTTTGGTGCAATTGTAGTCAATATTTGCAAATCACATGTTTTTGGTAATTTAGACAATTTTGAAGACGACATTTATAGTGAATCATAATGAACAATTTGCATGATATTCACGATGGTAGACAATTTGACAACATTTAGCGTGATATTTGAGCTTGAATTGCTATTGTGGTGCAACTACGCATGAATTTTGTACAGTGATACATATTGCAACGACTACTTGTTGTTGAATTAGCAATTGTTGAAACACGAATTATATCTTTTAAAGTTTGAGTCCAATATTTCACGACATTTTGTTGGTAAATTGAGCAACTTTGTTGAGTAACCATGACATTTTGGTGACAATATATAGTGATTACAATTGTGGCCATGATATTTCATCGCGATGCAACATGTTGACAACATTTGTAGCGATGATTTGGCAGTATATGGTTGCAATGCAATATTTGTGTCAACTCGCAAATGTATTTCTGTACAATTTTGTAGACAATATTTGCAACGAACATTTGTTGTAGTGTATGCACACTTTGTTTTGAGTAACGCTGGACATTTATATTGCAAATAATGTTATTGTGGCAGTATTTTTGGAACGATGGCATTTTGGACAACATTGTACATGTCTGATTTATAGATGTTGACAATACAAATTTGCGTGTGTAAAGCTTTGCAATGATATTTTGGTTACAATGTGCAAATATTTTGACAAGTTTTGTTTTGAAAATTTAGGTATACTTTGTTTGAGTAACGACATGGACATTTATAGTGACAATACATAGAGTGATTACAATTGTGGCCATGATATTTTCATCGCGATGGTAGCAATAATGTTGACAACATTTGTAGCGATGATGATTGTGAAGCAATTTTGCATGACAATATTTGTGGTAACTGCGAAATTTTGTACAATTTTGAGACAATTTTTGGAATCGACACTTTTTTGTCGTGGAATGGCAATTTGTTGATAACGAATGGACATTTATAGTGACAATACATAGAGTGATTACAATTGTGGCCATGATATTTTCATCGCGATGGTAGCAATCAATGTTGACAACATTTGTAGCGATGATATTTGTAGCAGCTATGTTTGCAATGACAATATTTGTGGTGACAACTACCGCAATGATATTTCTGGTTACAATGTTTGTAGTCACAATATTTGCAACGACTACATTTGTTGTAGTGGTAATTGCAGCAACTTTGTTTGAGTAACGACATGGACATTTATAGTGACAATACATAGAGTGATTACAATTGTGGCCATGATATTTTCATCGCGATGGTAGCAACAATGTTGACAACATTTGTAGCGATGATATTTGTAGCAGCTATGTTTGCAATGACAATATATTTGCTGGTACAACTGCCGCAATGATATTTCTGGTTACAAGTTTGTAGCACAATATTTGCAACGACAACATTTGTTGTAGTGGTAAATTGCAGCAACTTTGTTTGAGTAACGACATGGACATTTATAGTGACAATACATAGAGTGATTACAATTGTGGCCATGATATTTTC
>JBBMOL010002007.1:0-29707 GCA_037954665.1 Laguncularia racemosa
CCGCCATTGTTGCCAAGGCTTTAGGGCCAACTAGCATGAGCACTGTTTTCCCCTTAGGGATGAAAACGGTTCAAATTGCTCTTCTTATCAAATTGTAATATGTAGTTGATTGAAAAAAAAAAAAAAATTCTGGCATTGGCAGATACAATTGAAAAGAAGACACAGAAAACACCCGGAAGGAGATCTTGAAAGTTTTTTTTTTTTTTTCTTTCTCCTCCTAAATAATTTTATTAATATGTTAAAAATTCTATTCTTCTCTCTTTTAGATGCTCTATTTTGTCCTTTCGGGGAAAGGAGCTGAATTGGTTCCAAATTCTTTTTTATTTCCTTGGAAATGCAAATCAGAATAAGTATTTGTTTTACAATTCTTTGCCATAGTCCTTTTTCTTTGGCCAGAGTCAAAGGGGAATGGGAAGTAGGGGGTCCTATTTTTGGGAACCACAAACCACAACTCATCAACTACAACTCTCATGTTCCCACTAACCACTTAATCCTAACAACCCATTACCCACTAACCCATTAACCCATTAGCATGATTTTAGGAAACTTTGATGGAAAGTTTCTCTATAAATAGCTAATGGATTCAAGGTCCCAGAGCACGAAAATTCTATTAAAAACACATTACCATCTTATGAGAAATTTTTTGAGTGCTCTGAAGATCTTGAGGTTCCGGGGCTTGACGTTTTGTTTCCTCTCCGGATAAGCAATGGCAAGAGGTTAGTGATTTTCCTAATTCCGCTGCATTTATGGTTTGTATTTAGTTACGGCTTCATTTGGTATCAGAGTCGTAATTAAACCTTTGCCTTGCGATTTCGAAAAAATTAATTTTCTCCCTTTTCAATTCAATTTTAATTTAAATTGGTTTTGATAAATTTTTATCAAATTTATGATACATTTATTTGTATCAATTTTCTGGAGAAAATTAATTTTTTAAATTAGAGTTTTATGGTGCAAATTAATTTTTTATTAATTTTGTACTTAATTTTACTCAATTTTCAAGTATAATAATTGAGTAATAATGTTGGATTTTATTTGCCAACATCAAGTATTATCCTTTTTTTTTTTAAAATAAAAATTTATGACATGTTAAATTGGAAATAAAGTAAATTATTTAGTATTTTTCTTAAATAATTTTTTCTTGAAATTTAACATGTCAATTTATTTAACATTTTCACTTACAGTTTTGTGAAAAAACTTTTGTGGAATTTTATTTTTTATTAAATTCCGTATTTATTTTAAATAATTTGTGTATATATAAATTTATGGTTTATATACACTAGCTTGTTAATTATTTAAAATATCGTTAATGAAATTGCATTAGGATTTTGCAATTTTAGTATTTGTTCAAGGTGCTTAAATTGGTATGTGATTGTATGTATGTTTCGAATTTATTATGCATGCAATATATTGTTCATGTTTAAGTACATTTAGAGTTATTGCATGATGTTTAGCAATAGCAATTGTCTTGTGATTAAATAATTCTAATAAATTTTGGCGTAGCCACAGCAGCCTTATTTAGATTGGATTATTTATTAGAAATCACATTTAGTATTATAGACATTAAATAACTTCATAAAACATTAAGTTAAAAGTCTAAATTGAGTCAGATTAATTTTGTCTAAGGAGACATTATCGTGAGACAAATGTGACCCCTCCACGTCTTTCCTGGGAATTCGTTCGAATTCTGTCTAAGGAGGCTGGATTTTAAGTGGGACCTTTTGTTTAACCTATGCGTCTTTCCTGGAAATTTATCTGATCTCAAGTGATAAAAATAATTTTGTTTGACTGAGGTTTAGCCAAAGCAGCCTCTATTGAACGAAGTTATTTATACGGTATCACATAAGAAATGTTTAGGACTTTACATTTATTTTGTTTGATGATCCATAAAGCATTGAGGTATAGCCACATCAGCCTTATTAAGGACGGATCTCATAAAGTGATTATGAAGTAAAAGAAATATAATGTCTATTATAAGGAATGAATCTTATTGAATTAAAAATTTAGCCCACAGGCAATTTTTATGTCGCTAGATTCATTATTGCATGATTTGCATTGGTAAATTATGATTTATGTTATAGTCTCAAATTAAGAATTAAGCATGTTTATGTTTGCAGCTATGCAACCTTTGACTGATACTAAAGTAGAAATCCCTATTTTAACAAGTGAAAACTTTAAGACTTGGAGAGATAATATACTTCTTCATTTGGGGTGTTTGGACATTGACTATGCCACTATTAAGGATGAGCCACTTTTGAGTGAAGAAAGCACTCAAGCTGAGTTTGATCTTCATGAGAAATGGGAACGGTCTAACCGACTTAGTATCATGTTCATTAAGAGCAAACTCACTGCGGATGTCCGTGGCTCAGTGGATCAATATAAAAATGTCAAAAAGTTGCTAGATGCCCTTGAAAGGCAATTTAAGACTTCTAAGAAGTCTCTAACTAGCACCCTGATTATAAAGTTCACATCTGCTAAGTTGACTTCTGTGAAAGGCGTTAGAGAACACATCAACAAAATGCGTGATTTAGCAAATCGCTTGAAGGCTCTAGAGATTGAGATGTCGGATGCTTTCCTAGTGCATTTTATTCTGACGACCCTTCCATCACAGTATGGACCTTTTAAGATCTCTTACAACACACATAAGGACAAATGGACAATAGATGATCTATTGACCATGTGTGAAGAAGAGGAGGCCCGATTAACTCTAGAGATGGAGAAAATGCAATGATGGTTACTCAAGGAAGGAAAACCGGCAAAGTCAAAGGAAAAGGGAAGGGTAAAATCCAACCCAATGCTGACATCAAGAAAGAGTCCAAGTGTTTTTTCTGTAAAAAGAAGGGACACATAAAGAAAGACTGTGTCAAGCATAAAAATTGGCTTGAAAAGAAAGGTAACTTAGTCTCATATGTTTGTTTTGAGTCTAACATGGTTGATGTGAATTGTAACACATGGTGGATTGATTCTGGATCTACAATCCATATTTCTAATTCCATGCAGGGTTTACAAAACCTGCGGAAACCAGTAGGAGCTGAGCGATTTATCTATTCTGGAAACAAGATAGAATCGCATGTGGAAGCTATTGGGACATGCATATTAGTACTTAAGAGTGGCTTTAATTTAATTCTTGAAAAGACCTTCTATGTTCCTAGTTTTTCTAGGAATTTGATTTCAGTTTCAAAACTTGTACCTTTGGAATTCACTTTTAACTTTTCAAACAATGGTTTTGATTTATTTTATAAATCCAATCATATTGGTGATGGTTCTTCATTGGATGGTCTTTATTTATTAAATTTACATAATAATGCCACTCATGATGTTATGCATGTACAAGCTGGTACTAAACGATGTGTTATGAATGAGGATTCTTTTACCTTATGGCACCGTAGACTAGGTCATATCTCTATAGAGAGAGTTAAAAGATTGGTGAATGATGGTATACTTAGTCATTTAGATTTCACTGATTTTGGTACTTGTATAGACTGCATAAAGGGAAAGCAGACTAACAAGTCAAAGAAAGGTGCCAAAAGGAGTTCGGCCATATTAGAAATTATCCATTCTGATATTTGTTGTCCAGATATGGATAATCAAGGTCAGAAATACTTTATCACATTTATAGACGATTACTCACGATACATGTATCTCTACATGCTTCATCATAAAAGTGAAGCGTTGGAAGCCTTTAAGGTTTTCAAAGCTGAAGTAGAGAAACAATGCGGTAAGCAAATCAAGATTGTGAGAACCGATGGACAAGCATCAGGTCCTTTTGCTAAGTTTCTTCAAGATAACGGTATAGTTGCCCAATACACCATGCCAGGTTCACCTGATCAGAATGGTGTTGCGGAAAGAAGAAACCGAACATTAATGGAAATGGTGCGAAGTATGTTTAGTAGCTCTAAACTGCCTAAATCCTTATGGATTGAAGCATTAAAGACGTCTGCGTATATATTAAACAGAGTTCCAACCAAGGCTGTTTCTAAAACACCATTTGAGTTGTTCAAAGGTTGGAAACCGGGTTTGCGTCATATGCGTGTATGGGGATGCCCGTCTGAAGTTAGAGTTTACAACCCACAAGAAAAGAAACTGGATCCTCGGACTATAAGTGGGTATTTCATTGGATATGCCGAAAAGTCCAAAGGATACAGATTTTATTGTCCATCTCACACTACTAGGATTGTGGAATCAAGAAATGCAAAATTTCTTGAAAAATGACTCAATAAGTGGGAGTGATCTATCTCAAGACATAGTTCATGAGCAAGATCTACCTTCCACATCAGGTGAGAGATTGGTTGTTGTTCACAACACTCCTCGAGTTCAAATAGGAGTTGAACAACCAATCAATGAAAATCCACAGATTGCTGAGGAAATCATAGTAGATCAAAATCAAGAAATGATTGAGCAACATGATCCACAAGAAAATGTTGTCCCAATTTTAAGGAGATCTACTAGAGAAAGGAGATCAGCAATCCCTAGTGATTATATTGTGTATTTACAAGAATCTGAGTACAATATTGGAGCTGAAAATGATCCTGAGTCTTTCAAGGAAGCTATGAATTGTGATGAGTCAAATTTATGGTATAATGCTATGTTAGATGAGATGAATTCTATGAAGAGTAATGAAGTCTGGGATCTTGTCCCGTTGCCCGACGGTGTAAAAGCCATAGGTAATAAATGGGTCTTTAAAACTAAAAGAGACTCATTGGGCAACATTGAAAGACATAAGGCTAGACTTGTTGCTAAAGGGTTCACTCAGCGTGAAGGAATTGATTACACAGAGACCTTCAGTCCTGTATCCAGGAAAGACTCCTTACGCATAATATTAGCATTAGTAGCTCAATTTGATCTTGAGTTACAACAAATGGATGTGAAAACAGCTTTCCTAAATGGTAATCTAGAGGAAGAGGTTTATATGAAACAACCTGAAGGATTTTCCTCTAGTAATGGTGATCACTTGGTTTGCAAGCTAAAGAAATCCATTTATGGATTAAAACAAGCCTCCCGTCAATGGTATTTAAAATTTCATGATGTTATCTCTTCATTTGGTTTCGTTGAGAATATCATGGATCAATGTATATACCAAAAGGTTAGTGGGAGTAAGATTTGTTTTCTTATCCTATATGTGGATGATATCCTACTTGCATCAAATGATAAGGGTATGTTACATGGGGTGAAACAATTTCTTTCTAAAAATTTTGATATGAAGGATATGGGTGATGCATCTCATGTCATTGGGATTAAGATTCATAGAGATAGACATAGAGGAATCTTAGGTCTATCTCAAGAAACATATATTAACAAAATTTTAGAAAGATTTCGGATGAAAAATTGTTCACCCAGCGTTGCTCCTATCGTGAAGGGTGATAAGCTCCATTTGGACCAATGCCCTAAAAACGAGTTTGAAAAAGAGCAAATGAAGAACATTCCTTATGCTTCAGTTGTTGGAAGCTTAATGTATGCTCAGGTCTGTACTAGACCTGACATTGCATTTGCTGTTGGAATGTTAGGAAGATATCAGTCAAATCCGGGACTTGACCACTGGAAAGTTGCAAAGAAAGTCTTGAGATATCTTCAAGGGACAAAAGATTACATGCTTATGTACAAACGGTCAGATGATTTAGAAGTAATTGGCTACTCTGATTCAGACTTCGCCGGATGCGTTGATTCTCGAAAATCAACATCAGGTTACATTTTCATGTTAGCCGGTGGAGCCATTTCATGGAGAAGTGCCAAGCAGACTTTAACTGCTACTTCTACTATGGAAGCTGAGTTCGTTTCGTGTTTTGAGGCTACCTCACAAGGTGTATGGTTGAAGAGTTTCATCGAAGGGCTTAGACTTGTGGATTCTATATCTAAGCCGCTGAGGATGTATTGTGACAATTCAGCTGCAGTCTTTATGGCTAAAAATAATAAGAGTGGAAGTCGAAGCAAACATATCGACATAAAGTATTTGGCCATAAGGGAACGTGTTAAAGATAACAAAGTGGTCATTCAGTATATTAACACAGAGCTGATGTTAGCCGATCCTTTGACTAAAGGCATGCCACCACAAAGATTTAAGGATCATGTTGTCAATATGGGACTTGGTTCCATTATGTGTTAGTGAAACTCTATAGAGTAGATATTTCTCATATTTGTTGTGCACATTTTGTTTATTTGGAGAAATATCAATAAAGTTTGGACCTAGAATAAACGTTAGGTTTATTCATTAAGCTATTGGGAAAGAGGTTTGAAAACTTGATACATTGTAATACATGGAAGATACTACTCGAGTAATAAAGGGAAAATATCGCCATGATTCGTGTATTGAGTTTTCTTAAAGTCTAAGGATTTGTGGTATTAAAGTAAAGTATACGGACCAAGTGGGAGAATGTTGGAATAGTGGAAGTATGGTGGTCCTATTTTTAGGAACCACAAACCACAACTTCATCAACTACAATTCCCATGTTCCCACTAACCACTTAATCCTAATCAACCACATTACCCACTAACCCATTAACCCATTAGCATGATTTTAGGAAACTTTGATGGAAAGTTTCTCTATAAATAGCTAATGGATTCAAGGTCCCAGAGCACGAAAATTCTATTAAAAACACATTACCATCTTGTGAGAAATTTTTGAGTGCTCTGAAGATCTTGAAGGTTCCGGGGCTTGACGTTTTGTTTCTCTCCGGATTAAGCAATGGCAAGAGGTTAGTGATTTTCCTAATTCCGCTGCATTTTATGTGTTTGTATTTAGTTACGGCTTTCAAAATGTTGAAGCAAGCAATGTATCCTTTGAAGAGCTCTACTGGTGTGGTCGCAATTTTTCTTTATTACAATGGAAATTTTCATAAAGCTTCTATAGTGGCATTGTAATTCTGTTTTATTATTATTTTTGCCGATCTAACCACCATAATGGTACTGGTAAAGCATAGGGATGTGTTGCCTTCGCCTTGTCAGGCGGCATAAGAGACTTGCCAGTCTCTAATCATAAGCGAGGTGGAAATTGTTTACACCCGTCCACCCACTCAGAGTTTCTAGCTTCATCCAACTTTGCATATTCACTTCTCTCCAGTGCTTTTTATTTGATCGTTAGGGATAAAACGCGGTTTCAATATGAGCCTCTTGCAATTCGAGGAATAGCGTACTTGAATGCTCGGAATGAGGTTTTTGTTCACATTCGAAAACTACTGACAACACGGTGTATTTTACAAAATGTTTCCTATTATCTATGGCAACCAGAGAAACCAAAAAGAAACTGAGATTACGCTCTTACAGCAAATCCTTCAGAGTGGTTTTAGCAGCTGCAGCTCTTTTCTCCTGCATATTGGACGAAACATTACTTAGCTGAAAGGTCACAAGTAATCCTCAAAGTGGTTTATGTTATGAGCTCGTTAAGGAATCTCCAAGACACACTGATTAAGAGCTGTAAAAGATGACTTAAGTCGCTATAATATGCTGCTTTTTCTAGTGAAAAATGTAAAAAATCATTCTGAAAATTGCACATTTTCTCATTAATTAAGCTTAATAAGTGCATAAAGGTACTGGTTAACATAACCATTTGTATAACCCTCTAGAGAGATTAAATAATTACCAGCAAATGTAGTTCCTCAATCATTAGTGTGACTCTATCCAATCAAGCTTATCAAATGTACGTCCCAAAACCCTTGAACGTGGTTTAACATGTACGACGTGCTAGAAATTCCTCCTATACCGTCCTCGCTCTCTCTTACACTTGGGAATTTCTCTTAGTTTGTATAATTAATGCAGAAATCCTTATCCTAATATTAGTAGAAATTAGAGCTCTTGGAACTAGCATTGTATGCAAAACTCTTGAGATTGGACAACTCTGGATGAAGGGATTTTTAATTCAGCTCAAGGTGAAGTGTTTGGGCTGGGTGTGGGGTGCGGTGCTCTCATCGCTAGGTTTCTATAGGGTGGTACTGGTTTTGGTGTGTGCCTGTAGTTATTCAATCCGACTTGGATTTGGTGATTTGCTACTCAATCCCGAGTAGTTGGTAACTGGTAAGTACACCCAATCAATAAATTGAAGTAGATACAATCTCTAATTGGTAATGTTATCTATGGTACTATCACTTGGATCCGGATTATGGAATATAATCGCGATTCTCATTGTTCCTAAATTACTTAAACGCAGTTTAATATACCTGATACATTGGGATGTGCATACTTTTTACGTCCATAACCATAGCAGCCTATGACTATTATGACTCGTAGAATGATTACAGGTGATCTTTTTATCTCAAAGCAAAGGAAGCCATGACTATAATTACCTGTGGAGTAGTTTCCCTGCAAGAAATCCCCTTGTAGGCCTCACTAAGTAGCTGTCCTCTTTCATCATAGAGAATGAGACCACTAAACCTTGGAAGCTCACATTTTCTCCCCCATAAGAATAGGCCTTTGCCATACGGGTGAGTCGGAGCTGTGGCTCTGCCGCCCCACTCTGTCAGTCTTGTATTCTTCCAGTCCAGGCAATGGGGATGGCCTCTCCTCCCATTTCCTTGCTTTACTCCACCTCACCGAGTCCATCAACATCCTCTTAATTGCTACCCAGCCACAACCTGGTTCTCGCCATTTAGTGCGTAATGTATTTGTATCATCGTACTGAGATGGCTCTCGGCTGTCGAGTTGTTTTGATCTTGCCTTCTTTAGGGCGGTTGCGAGTCCGAGCCCGAGCCCGAGCCCGAGCCCGAGCCCGACTAGAGCAAAGGCAGTGCACCCAAGTAGGAGAAGGGCTTCCTGAGTCGATAATTTCCATTTGTCCTCCAACTTCCATAGAGCTTCCATGATGTGGTAGTAAACAGGCATGGAATGCTTGTGTTGTATATGATTTTTGTTGGCTACAGTAGCCTAAGTTTGGAAAGACATACGTAGGTGCATTGTCTTTATGTTGATATATTCAGAAAGTTTGGCTGGTTGATTCACGGGAACATTCACTGGCCCCCTTTTTTTTTTTTCTTTGGACCATGTTTTTTTGCACATAATTAAGAATTCCCCTCATAATATGTAACCGCTGGGGGAGTATGAAAATGAATAAAACTCACCGATCTGAAGACAATGAAGGCTCCTCACGGTGTGTTCATGCGGTGTTTGTCTTGTTATTTATTGCTGAGATTGAGATTGACAGATGAAGCGACATCTTTTTGTATTAATGAAAGCAACTTTTAGATACCGCACACATTTGTTCTGGTGAGAAAATGTTGAAATCCTAATCTAAATTTTGGAGGTTTTTGCAACTGAATGTTAAAACTATTAAATATCAAACTGTCTATTCAAATTTTTATCCGACAAATTTCATATATAAAGTAGAAATTGCTAAATATCATACGTCATATTCTTAAAAAATACATAAGCAATGGTATATTAATCAGTGTCCAAGTACAAAATGATGGAAGATGAAGACTAAAATAATGAACTTAACCAAAAAAGAAAGAAAGAAAGATTGAATATAGCATTTAATCACTTCAATTTTCAGTTATATAATTAGACCAACACGGAATGGAAGACGTAAAACCTCATGTGATTTAGAAACCACAACGCTCCATCACTGTTAGAAAAGTAGAAAATAAAAACAAATGGAGGTTGAGGACCCCATGTAGTTCATGTTTAACCTTCCCTGTAGGTAGGCGATATAAATTAAATAGTTAATTGATATAAAATGCCAGTTGCCTACGAGTCCCACCAGCTGATTAAATACACGATGAGGTACCCGTTGTCTTACTGTGTTTTTTACTAGCTAGTAGATAGCTCTCTCAATAGTTTTTTAAAGGCAATCAATAATCTTTTTAATTATTAAACATTATTTTTATTATGATTTAAAAAATTTTATTATAATAAAAAAATAACCACTTTTAAGTTACTACGCTTCAAAATTTCATCTACTTTTTTTATATTGGACACACTTTTCGTTCTCTCTTTAATTTAAATCCTCAACCATTTACATTTTCTATTAATCTTTTACATTTTTTAACTTTTACAGACTAGGATTTTTTACCAATATGTACCAACTCTTGATTGGTTATTAGTAATTGATTTAAATAAATAATATTAATATACCGACCATATAAAATAATAAAAAATAAAAAATGTATAAAGGAAAAGAGCCAGAAAATCCAAAATAATAATTAAAAAAAAAAAATCCAACCACTCAGGGCTAGAGTGGAGAGGCCAGCGACTACCTGGGGTTCGCAGAGTGCACGATCCATTGGGCCTACCGTCTTTCTCTGAGCGTCCTCATCATGAAGCTACCCTTCGATAACGGAATCAACGACTACATCAACCCTCTTTCTCCCTCTCTAGCTCCACCAACGCAAACCAGATCGAATTCACTCTACACTCAAACGACAACGTTTTCACGGGCACCAACAATCAAAACTTTGAGCCCCTTTTTTTTTTTTTTGGTGTGTTTTCAGATTTTTAGATTGTATCTCATTGTAGTCTCTTTAACAAACAGGAATTTTTGAAGCTTGTAGTCACATGCCAAACGTAATCACTTAAACGGATTATTTATTATTTTTTTATCACAGTTTTTATGATTTACTCTAATTTAAATTTAATACGCTGTAATCTCTCCATGCCTACTTATTGTGCATACAGTGTAAGCGTAATGGCTTCAGAGCTCTCTTCTAACTTCTTTGTGAGATGTATAAGGATCTGCAAAATAAACTCAAGTAATGAGTTAAGAAGTATCAAGGTTATCCAACATAACCACTCTTATATTTAAATTAGTATTTGAATGCGTGTGGGAAAGAGAATCTTAAAGAAGAGTAAGAAGGTTTAAAATCCCTTTATCTGTATACGATTCTAAATATTTATAAATGATATTGCTGGATGGTTAAAAGTAAGAACGTAGGGTAAGTTTCTGGGGCACGTCCAAAGTGTTCGAGTAATGGAGGGGTCAGTAGGATAACATCCTACAGTGAGCTTTATTCGAAGTTAACTTGAGTTAAGAGGTCACATAGAAAAGAGATCAGACTGCCATTTAAGCTCATGACTGTACCCTTTGTGTGAAGCCGAGTTTGGGCTTGAGGTTGAGCTGGCTGTAAACTCAGATCAAAATGATCTGTTAACACTTACATTCCTAGATATGCAAATTTGATGCTGTTATTTGGGATGAATTCAGTTCATTATATTGCTAGATATGAAATATGTCTTCCATATAATTAGATGAAGGATACGGAGTTTTTTCATAGAATCTGGAGATGCCAATCGATATAAGATTGTGGAGATCTCTAGGAAGGGCAGCAATGGATTTTGTTTGTACGGCTATTTACACAACACAGAAACACTAGTGGGTAGGTGGCAATAAAGAAAATACATGATGCTTTCAAGCACACTTCCAATGCTACTGAAATCCTTCAGGAAGTGAACTTACTCAGACTTCTTCGGCACCCTGATATTGTTGAAATTAAACGGATCATGCTATCATGCCAAGAACGTATTTATTATTGTTTTTATAGCTTTATTAAATTTGACCTGCACCAAATTAAAAAGAAGAAGTTAATGATGACCCTGATACAAGAACCCCATCAATTTTTGCTCTATCAAAAAATATATGCATATAGTTTGTCACACTCATTTTTCTCTAATATGTGTGTTAGGTTTTTTTTTTTTTTTTAAATCTTAAGATGATAATTTTTAGACAGATAATTGGTATTGTTGAATACAACTCTTGGACAAGCAAATACAACTGCTATGGTATCGCCCTTTTTCACTTGCCAAGAGCAAAGCAATTCACTATATCTCCAAAAAGGAAATACACCAATGACGATAGACTTGCTAATCGCAGAGTCAAGAACCATAGAAGAGAAGTGAATGGAAGACGGCAAGATTAGATGGAATACTTTGCAGAAAAGAAACTCCCCAACCCAACAACTAAACCAAAGAAAAGTACACCAACCTAGACTAGAATCATCAAAATCTGAAGAGTGGAGTTCCTCCCGGTGCTTGTGGAAGCACATTACGCCCTTATGATTAGATTGCTTTTCTTTTAGGTAAGTAAAGAAAAGGGCAAAGTCTCCGAGGGATTCAGTGTCAACACCCATACGGTTTAAATATCTCAACAAGCCAAACTCCTAAAGAGACATTGTGGAAACTATGATGGTATTTGCAAAAGAAGTTAGACGGTAACATACGTGTTCTTAATGTCTAATCACATTGAGGCCACATTAGGCAAAAAAGAGTGCAACAAACCTGCATGCATATATTTTAATATGCGAAGCATTTGATAGAGGAAGAATTGATGGTGTTGCCACATTCAATCGCCATCGGCTTTAATGACCTGGAGCAGATCAAATCCAAAAGCTCGAAAACTCCTTTCAGAAGGTGACAATAGGATCCTTTAATTTCAACAATATCGGCGTATCGAAGAAGCCCCGAGTAATTTCATTTCTCAAAGCATTTTAATAGCATCGAGGTCTGCGAAAGCAACATATATTTTCTTTACCACGACCTTTTTCATGCTCTGGATAACTCAAGTGACATGATTGACTCGTCATATATTCCTATCTAGATAACTTATACACTTCAAATCCATATTAAGTCACCTGAAAAACATTGTCCCAAAAAAAGATGAGCAAAAAGCCCAAGGAATACTATATTTACTATAAGAAATCAAATCAGTTGAGCTATATAAACTAAATGCAGTTTAAATTTAAAAATTTATTAAGTGATTGAAAATAGTATAACCTTGACAACCAAAACTCAAAATTAACTCAAATTTTACGTTTTCAAATTAACGGAATCATAATTACCCCTCGCAAGAAATAAAATGATGAGCCCATAGGTCCTTCATTAAAACAAATAATATTTACAAGGGATGACCATGTTTTCCATTTCAGGAACCTTAAACGTTTCAAAATTTACCTTTTTTATCAAGGATTAAAAGTATAGTCCAAAAACAAAATTCTAAATTTGTATCCTATTCCATCAATTAGTCCAACGTAACTCTATTCTTAGTTAACCCATCATTTTAGTCATACTGTGCTTATATCGTTGATCCACTTAGTCATTGCACTAATCTAAACACATCATTTGGTAGGTCTCGGACCACTATTAGCTTGTCAATAGCTCCCATCCACGGGTCCAAATTGCCGCGTATAGCAACACATTCAGTTTTTATAATTCAATATTTATAAGTCAAGTTACAACCGGAAAAGCCAAACTTGATTCCTCATTTCTTGGTGTTCTATAACAATAACTTAATCCTAATTTTATATTTTTCATACCTCTATTACTTATGAATTTTTTCTAATTTTTAATTAATTTATAATCTGTCAATTGGTTGACCGAAGGAAATGGAGGAAGTCGTCTCTTTGGTTTCTTTATCTCATTTTATTCTAAATTTTCTTTTTAGGGTTTATTCCATTAACCAACTAATTAAGATTTTAGTTTATACTTCTTTATCTTTAGATCTAAAAGGGATTCCTTTTTAAATTAAAACCTAGGATTTAATTTTTATAACTTATTGTTCATAATTTATCTTCTATATTTTTTAAAGGTTTGTCTAATTGTAATCCATACTTTTTTTTTTTGTAAAACCCCTAATCAATGAATCTAAAGATTTCTTTTTGATAATTAATTCTTTAAATTTGATGTTTATAACTCAATATTTCTAAATTATCTTAGGGTTTCGTTAATGACTTGCAAATTCTTTCTATATATTTTAAAACTATTTATCTATTGTATGATATTCTATACATTGTAACCCTAGTTTATCAATATCAATGCTTTTTATCAAGAACTCATTCTTAGATTATTACAATTCTTGTGCTTCTAAATCTCTATTAAAAATTGAATTCCCATCATCGATTGCTTATGAAGAATTTAGGTACTTACTCGTTTACGAGTGTCTCCCCGCTCCCCTTCTCTTTCTCGTGGTAAAAGAATTCTTGTAGAGTGATTCGTGAGGAGAGGTGAAGGAATATTTATAGAAGAGAGTGACAGACACCTTTCTATGTAAATCTTCTCATTAAAATAGTGGGTAACATCGTAAAAGATTCCATCCTAAAGGGTTTTTAAGATAGAATAATAAATTTTAATCTTTCTTATTTTCTTTATTGTTAAATTCTTTTAGATTCTTTTTATCTTTTTTGCTATTTGTTGTTAAATTTTTCATGATTAATGTTTCTAAGTTTTATCAATATTGTTGTTGCGCTATTGGACTTTTATTATTTTTATATTATCTAAGGTTCCTCCTCGTTCTTTTCCAGTATAGTTTTTTTTACATATGTATGTATTCTCTTGTGACATTCCATTCGTCTATGGTTTAATGTTTTATTTGTTTGATATATATTTGTTATCTTTTATATCTATATATTTAAGCCAACAACATAATATTTTATGATATATTCCATAAATGGATTAGAATGAAATGAAATGTTAAGTCGATATCTTTGAAAACTTTGATGGAATGGAATAGAATAATATTTTATCAAAAATATTTTTATTTAATAAATATAATAAATATATATTATAAGGTCAAAGGGTAATTTAAATAATTACTATTAATAATTATGGATTAGAATCACGGTTCCACCCATTCAAAGGCAGGATTGAATTCCCTCATAAAGCTAAAATCATCGGATTACAAGAAATCATTATTCTAGCTTCTAAAAATACTTAAAGGAATAAAAACCTGGAATCACAATTCCATTCCGAGTCCACTCTAGCATAACAAATGTGATATTATGACACATTTGGTTGATGAAATTATCATTCTATTCCAATCTTATTTTTATTTTATAAAATAAAAAATAGTAATTCCTTGAAAAAAAAAAAAAAAGTAATAGCAATTCCAAACCCCTCATTGTTATTTTTTCCCCAAAATGACCTTATTATAATTACATTACCCATAAATTTAATATGTATATAAATTCTTTACATATATAATATTTATATATTATACTTACATACATTATATATACAAAATACTTACATACATATATGCTCATACCCCACACACACACACATATTAACATCTATGTTATACCTTACATAATACACATATGCGTATAAATATATAATATTATATATATTAATTATAAAAATATATTACAACATATAAATTTATTGTATATATCGGTACATGCAATAAATTAACATAACTCATATAAATAAATAATCTATATGTAATACATATATATGCTATATATATATAACATTTATATATTATACTTATGTGTTGTATGTATAGATATGTATAAAACATATACGCTCATATATACGTTATATGTCTTGCGTATATTAATATATATGTTATACCATATGTTTGACTTATATGTACATATGTACATAATATAATATATGTATAATATCTACAATATAATTATATATATAATATTATATTTCATATGTATATTAATTATAAATATACATTATTATATATATATATATAATATATATACAACATTTATGTGCATATTGCATATTGTGTACAACAATACATGTAACATATTGGTATAAAAAAATATAGATAAATATTCGTATACGTAATATGTTCACGCCACAAAGGGGGTCTTGAAAGTTTTCATTAAAAATTATCATGGCACGTGTATACCTATTACATGATAATCGTCTTACGAGCAAAAAATTATAAGACTCTAAGTAATTAATTACATTACGACTAATCATAGTACATAAAGTTACATGATAAAATATAACTATAGATTCCGTATCCCACGGTCAACCATGATCAAAGAGAATTGGTGATAAGGATCAACTAGCATTTAAGAGGACGAAACCCAAATCCAAGATCCATTGCAAGGTATTTGAGGCTTAATGACCCGAGCTAGAGCTAAAAGGATGAACGATCTTTACAAGGATTGGTCATGGACTTATAAAGCTAAGGAATCAAATTACACTAAGGAGAACCAACGCCTATCAATTTGATTCACGTTTCCATGGAGGGATGCAAGGATTTGGAAGTTCTAAAATAGATATATATTTTTTTTATTGAACTAAAAAGAGAACAAGTAATTTCGGTTTGTTATTTGTTGTATTTTGTTTAGTTGTACTTTAGTATAATTGGTTAGATGTTTCGGTCAATAGGGAAGATAAGGCCGAATGCTATGTTAGGAAACTTAGGTTATTATTATTTTTTGTGTGATACCCTTATATCACCGAAAGGGGGGATGGCACAACACACATTATCATTATTGAAATATTGAAAACACATATTTTTCTTTGAAAAGAAAGAAAAACCCTCTCTTGTTCTTTGTGAAAGAACTCTTGGATTTTCTTCAACCGAAATTGCTTGGAAAATTCTTTTGATAACTTAGGTTTCAGTCAACAGTGTGATTGGGCTCTAGTTCCATTCTACTTGTTCGAGACGTTCCTTGGATTTGATTTCAATTGTGATTGCCGGGTTTTAGGTTTAATATACCTAGGGTTAGCGCATCATTTGGTATCAAAGCTTCGACTTATTGAATCAAGTAACCTCTATCTCTATTTAATTGTTTATTGTTTCATTCCATACTTCTTATTCATATCCTAGAATTCGATATAAAAAAAATTGATTTGGTCATAAGAAAACTATTAGTGACCGACAACAACAATGCTATCTTAGTTCATTGAAATTCAATTGTGATTCATTCTTGTTATTTCTTTGAAGAATTCGTATAAAAAAAAAGTTTATATTCGATCATGAAGAAGATCCTATGCCGAAAATCATAAAAGAAATCTTTGTTTTGGCAAGTCACAAATCAATTGCACAATATACTTTCCAATTCCATCCGTAACACATATCTTTGCCTTTCCAATTTTGTATTCGAATTGCATTTGTGCTCATTAACATATTCGATGCAAATTTGTGATTCCTTCAAACTGCATGATAGGATTGCTTTGACTTGTGTTTCCAAATTGGTAGTGAGTACTTGTTCATATCCATTAGAATTGTAATTATTCTCTATTGTACCGTAACTTGGAACGATAAGTAATCAATAGGGTTTACCTTAGTAATTGCGTTGAGGAGTTTTCCAATTCAAGTTCATAATAAAAGAATTGTAAAAGTGGGTTGTGAAGACATTCTTGTTGAGCGATAAACACGAGTGGATTGTGAGAGTATTAGTACTTGAGAGCAACACACGAGTGAATTGTGAGAAAACATATTTTAATTGTGTTACTAAATTATTTTCTTGACTGTAGAGATATGTCGAGACAAAATACTACTAGAGGTGAGAATGGAGGAGTGAGAATAGGGTGATGTTTGAGGCATTGATGGGGGATGATGAGAAGTCTTGAGTGGTGAGCTTGAATAAATCCATGAAAGTATGGATAAAATGGAAAGGAGTAAGGAACCGTCTAGTAGTACCACTGTCAAGCGAGGCGTGAGTAGACTAATGAGGGGAGGGATTAGGTTAGAAGAAGGTAGGAATTAATTTTGGTGAATACAATTACGTGAGGGAGAGAGGGGACACCCAGAGGCGAGATAGTAATCTGGGAAGTATCAAGATGAAGATACTTCGTTTCAGGGAAGAATGATCCAGAGTTGTACTTAGAGTGAGAGAGGAAGATGGATCATGTCTTTGAATGCCATAACTATACTGAGGAGAAGAAAATCAAATTGGTTGTAGTTGAGTTCATAAACTATGCTAGTGTGTGGTGGGATCAACTAGTGCATAATAGGCATAGATATGGAGAGCGATCTGTTAGTACTATGGGATGATATGAAAACTATTATGTAAAAGCGGTTTATCTCTAGTCATTACCATAGGGATTTACTTAGGAAGTTCCCGGGATAGACACAAGCTTCCAAGAGTGTAGAGGAATACTATAAGGAAATGGAGATAGCCATGATTAGAGCTAGAGTGGAGGAGGATAATGAGTAACTAGGGCTAAATTCATTAATGGGCGGGACTGGGAGATTATTGATGTGATAGACTTACATCTTATTTGGATATGGAAGAATTTTGCATAGGCGATCAAGGTGGATGAAAATCGAAGTATAAAGAAATCAAAGGTTTGGGGTGACTTCCAACTCTTCATGGAAGTCCAATTGAAAGAAGAATTTCATGGATTCGAAGCCTAAAGAGGACGTGAAGGCTAAGATTTCCAGTTGCCGCATTTAAAGGTAAAATTGATACTAAACCCTCTTCCAAAACTAAGAATTAATGTTTCAGGTGTCAGGGATTTTGAATATTGCATCTTAATGTCCAAATCAAAGGTTATAATTATTCGTGACAATGGAGAAGTGGAGAGCGTTAGCTCTGAGGAGCATAATTGTCACCACAGAGGAGTATGAGGATGTTGATTTAGAGGGACCCAAAGTGGGGATTTATATGTCACTAGGTGAGTACTCCAGTGTACAATTGTAGGAGGAGGTGAGAGGATCCAACGTGAACATAATATTTCATATACGGTGTCATGTCCCAAAAATCAAGTGTGTATTTTGATAATCAATAGTGGCAACTACACTAACATTGCAAACACTTTATTGTTGATAAGATGTAGTTGAAAGCTGTAAAACATCTAAGGCCATATCGATTACAGTGGTTGAATGAGTGTGGGGAAGTGAAGGTGACCAGGCAGGTTCTTATAGCCTTCTCCATGGGGAGTTATAAAGATAAAGTGATTTGTGATGTGGTTCCTATTAGGTTAGTCACCTATTATTGGGGCAACCAGGCAATTTGATAGGAAGGTGATAAAACAATGGGTACAAGAACCAATATTCTTTTGTTAAAAACAAAAGGAAGGTGGTTCTAACTCACAGAAACCATGGGAAGCTTGCGAAAATCAAGTGAGAATTGCAAGGAGTTCAAGAGGAAACACGTGAGTGTGCGAGAGAAGATTTGACAAGAAAGGAAAGAGTGAGAAACAAACACTGGTGAGCAATGGGGGAAAGGATTCTGAAACACAGAGGAGAGAACATTGTGAGAAAAAGGAGGTCAAGAGTGCAATGTTTTGCAAGAAACAACTACTTGTACTTATGTATAAGGATTTATATTTTACTAATACAGACTTTAACCCTTTATTGCCTAGTATGGTGGTGTCTTTATTGCAGGGAAAATGAAGACTTGTTTCCTGAAGAGGTACTGCAAGGTCTACCTCCACTACGAGGGATTGAGCACCAAATTGATTCATCTAGGCACATCTATTCCTAATCGCCAACATATCGAACAATCCTGAGGAGGCCAAGGAAATTCACAAAGGTAAGTTGACAGATTGGGTGAGAAGGGATTTGTTTGAGAAAGCCTTGCTCATGTTCAATTCCTCCATCCTAGTCCCAAAGAAGGATGGAATGTGGGGGATGTTGTTGACTGCCGAGTGTAAACACCCCATTTTTTCTCCTTAATCACAAATAATGTTTATTTTGTCATTTTTTTTTCAATTTTCCTTCTATTTTGCAAAAATAAAGGAAAAATATTTAAAATAAATAAATAGGAAAAATATACCATTTTGGAAAATGATGATAGAAAGAATAAAAAAGATGTAAATAATTTTTATAATTTTCAAAATAATATAAATTGCATCGCATATATGCAATTTGGTAAAAAAAAAAAAAAAAAAAAATAAGAAATGGGTTAGCCTAACTGGTCCGGGCTTCGCCTAAGTGCTCGTAGGGGGGGGGGGGGGGGGGGGGGGGGCGCGCTTGGTTAAGGGTTCGAAATGCGAGGGGCAACAGATCCACGTTTTGTCATTTTTCTTTTTTACCCAAGACATGCAAATTCTGATTGGACAAAGAACGCATCACTAGGCGTGTGATCGTCTTCAACCCTCTGTCTGAAAAAATCGCCGGGTGCGAGAAAAACGAATCTGCCATTTTGATGCAATTTTTTTTGCACAAATCTGACAAATCTTTAACTAAAATAAATAAGCATTATCCAAAATTAATACAAATCGTAACAAAATCGAGGGTTTACATGAATCTAAAGCAAATTGAAATGGGTTTTAATTGCAAATTCGATTCAAGCCTATCAGAGGGAAATCCAAGCTTATCCAACTTGATTTTTACGCCATAAATAGAGCACGATAGGGGAAACCAAATCATAGATCAAAAGAGAGAAAGAGTGAAAATCAGAGGGTTTCGAAGCTCGCCGAAGTTCTTCCCAAGCCGCGACCAATGACCACCCTCCAAACCACCACCTTGAGAGTTTTTTGAAGAAAACCACCACTATAGTTGGTTTGTCTATCCTCGGAAAGCTTAGAATAGCCTTCAATCACCTTTGTAAGCTACCGAAATGCCGTCGATAAGGATTTTTTTACCGCCGTGATTCGACTTGATCTAACCTACGATCCGCATCCAGTTAGTTGATTTTTTATTGTTTTATTTGTTTTATTTACTTTATTTATTTATCCATTTTTTTAGCTATTATTGTATTTATTTATTAGAAATAAAGATTTTTTAAAAATATATATACAAAAAAAAAATTTAGGAATAAATAAAGGTAGATTAATAGTATGAATTAAAAAAATTTAAAAAAAATAAGAATTTTTTTATTTCTTATAATTTTTTTTTCAAAATAAATTCAAAATTAATTTTCTTAAATCAGAAGTTTTTTTTTTTATTTTAAAAAAAATAAAGATTAGGCTTATAATTTTTTAGAAATTTTCAAAATAAAAACAAATGTAAACTCGATGTGTTTTCATAATTAAAACTAAAACAAATCCACTAAAGCTTTTTTTGAAAAGCAAACTACGACTTGTTTGATCCTAAATAGCGGATACGTAAGTACCCTTATGGGGCAACTCTAAAAAAGAATAAAAAAATAATTTTCCAAATTTTTATTAATATAATCTTTAACACTTCTTTTTATAAAGGAAAAAATATATATATAAAAAAAAGATATCAGAACATGACTCGGATTTCAGAAGGAAAAGGGTGGTAACTTTAGGGTTTAATATTTTAAGCCCCCAATTGAAAATTTCTAGTTTTTCTTTCTTTTTCTTTTCTTTTTAAAAATAAAAGAGGATATTTCATGACTATTTCTAAATTAGATTTAATCCATCAATTAGTTCTAATTCAATAATTTTTTCCCAACTCTATTTGGGTGGCGACTCCAAATAAATAATAAGATTTCTAGTTCAAGTCGATGATTTATATTGGATGAGCATAGGACTAATATAAATCGAATTAGGAACATAATGAAAAATTAAAAAATTAGACTCGACCCCGGGAGTAATCAACAAATAACAGTTAAGTATAAGCATCCTATTCCTAGGCTAATGGCATGCTTGATGAATTGCAGGTGCATTTTTTATTTTTTAAAATTGACCTAAAAATGGCTACTATCAATTCATAGAAAGAAGGGGATGAATGGAAAACAATTTTTAAAACTAAACATGAATTATATGAATGGATGGTAATGCTTTTCGAGTTAACAAGTGCAAATTAGCACTTTCATGAGATTAATGAATTATGTTATGCGTCATTATTTGGAAAATTTGTTGTCGTCTATTTTGATGATATTTAATTTATAGCAGGACATTAGATATCATGTGCAGTATCTACAGTGTGTGTTTAACGTTTTAAGGGAAAAACCCATTATATGCCAATTTTAAAGAAATTCAATTTTTATATGGAAACCATGTTTTTTCTTAGTTTTGGTATAGGTGCGATGGGATGCTTGGACGGGAAAGGTGAAGGCTTTCAGGAGTGGCCAACACTAAAGAATGAAAAGGAATCAGGAGCTTCCTGGATTAGCTAGTTTTTACGGGGGTTTTTATGAGGATTTTGTTCCTTTGTTGTTTTCTAAAATGATCTTTTAAGAAAATACCAAATTCAGGGGGACAAAGTGCAAAGAGGCTTTCTAAACTCAAAAAGGGAAAGTTAACAAATGACCTTTTTTAGTATTACCTAATTTTTGAAAAAGTCTTTAGATCAAATTTGTGATGTTTTGGGGAAAGGGTTTGGTAGTGCTTAAAATGCAAGTTTCCAAATAAAAACCCTATTTTATGAAAAATCAAGGTGTACCTTAAATTACCCTGTTAGATAAGGATTTTAATATGCCCCTAGTGAGGACTTGAAAACTGGGTAGCATTATTTAGGCTTAAGGAGTTCACATTCATTCCATCATAAGTCTGAAGTATTTTGAAGACCAAGGGGAATTGAAAAAGGGGCACCCAAAAATGGTTAGAGTTCGTCGAGACCTTTCATACACATTAAATACAAGCAGGGTAAGGAAAATGTGGGGGGCCGACCCCCTATCTAAAGGTATTCTCCTTTGATTTTCTTTAATACAAATTGCTTTTTTTTAAATTCATGAAAGACTTTTAGAACATGATGCTGATTTTTAGTCAGATTTGGTTGCTTGTTTTTAATCTGGTAGTATTTTTCATAGGCATTAGGATTTATTTAGGAAGGATAGTTTATGTGTCCCAAAAAGTTCCATAGTAAATTGTTGGTGGGGGGAACACATGGGGCATTTTTAATGGGACATTTTGGGTTGGAAAACTTTAGAATTTTTTGCATGAACATTTTTATTACCCAAAGAGAAAAGATGTACAAATTTGAGTGATAAGTGATTGCATTAAGAAAGGCTAAGTCCAGAGTAATGCCCCAGGGGGGAATATCTTTCATTCCCCTGTCCCTACTCACCTTAACTGCATCTTTATGGATTTCATTTTATTTACCAAATCTAAAAAGGGGCAAAGATCATTTTCGTTTTATAATAGGTTTAGAAGATGCCCAATTTCATTGCCGTTAAAAAACTAATATGCATGACATATTGCGATTTGTTCTTTAGGGAGATTGTAGGTTGCAGATTTGCCAAAATCCATTTAAGTGATGGGGATAAAAAATTTTTTGAGCCTTTTTTTGGCATACCTCTAGAATGGCTAGGCACAAATTTTGTTTTCCACTGAGGGCCCAAAGGGAAGTAGTAAATAAGACACCAACATTTTTGCGTCTGTGCTTAAAAAAAACTTAAAAAAAAAGGGAAACTTTTACCTCATGTAGTTTTACATACAATAGGGCATTAAATTTCACTAATCATATTTCCATTTGAGGTTGTTTTGGGTTTAATCTCTTAAACCCCATTGGTAATTGCCTTTACCACAAGGGGTTTGTTGATTTAAGGGAACAAAAAGGGCATAATTTTTTTGGGAAATTCATACTCAGGTTCGGGCAAACATTGAGAAGAAAAACAGCATTATGCCACACCAAAAAGGGATTGTTAAAATCGTGTTTCACCCAGGAGTTTTGGGTTTTTGGAGCACTTAAAAAAGGGAAAAGATTTTGCATAGCAACGGAAGTCAAATTGCACCGGGGGGAGATGGCCCTTTTTCTAAGTCATGGAGCGCATCATTGACAATGCTTACAAGGTTATTTCCAAGTCACTATGGAAAATGTAAGTGTAACTTTTAATGTTTTTTTCTTCTTTTTTAAGATGCAGTGATTCGGGATAAATCTTTTGGGGAAAGGAGGGAATGAAAGGATCAATACTCTAAGGGGAGGAACCAAAATCCAAAGATCCATTCCAAGGTTTTGGGAGGCCCAAAGACCACGCGAGCTGGGGGATGAAATGATGTTTTACAAGGGATGGTCATGGACCTACCTAAGGAACAAATTACACTAAAGGGGAAACCAACCCCTTTTAAAATTTGTTCACGTTTCCGGAGGAAAGCAAGGATTTGGAGTTTTAAAATAGCATTTTTTTTTATTGATCGAAAAGATAACAAGTAATTCTATTTTGTTATTTTTTATATTTTTTTAGTTGTGCGTAAAATTTGGGTTAGATGTTTGGGTCAATGGAAGAAAGCCAAATGCTATGTTAGGAAACTTAGGTTATTATTTTTGGTTATGTGATCCCCTTTTTAATAACTGAAGAGGGGGCGACACAACACAATTACATTATTGAAATATTGAAAACACTCTTTTTTTTGAAAAAAAAGAAAAAACCCTTTTTGTTCTTTGTGAAAAAACCCCTTGGTTTTTTTTCAATAAATTGCTTGGGAAATTCTTTTGATAACTTGGGTTTTTCAGTCAACAGGTTTGTTGGGTCAAGTTCCGTCTACCCGTCAGACGTTCCTTGGGTTTGATTTTTTAAATTTTGATCGTTTGGTTCTAAGTTTAACATATTTGGGTTTCACATCAATCGGGATCCCCTATCTCCAGTTAATGGAAAAAATCCTAAGTTTCACAAATCAATTATTTTTTTTTAAAATTTCATAGGGGTCCTAAATTTCATCTAAATAATCTATCATTTTCAATTTTTACTTTACCCTTTTTGTTTTTCCAAAAAAATCCGCACTTACACTTTTGCCCTCTTGACTTTTTAATCTCTACTATAAAAGGGGAGTAGATGGGTGAACACACTAGACTCAAAGAATGGGAGGTTTTAATATTTTAATGCTACCATGCATAATAATTTCATATCAAATTTTTCAAATTAAACATCATGAATAACCAATAAAAAGGGCAATTCACACGGTCTTTGTAACTGACGTGAAGTCTAGGGTTACGCCCCCTTTTCCCCTTGGGGTTTGGGGGTTCTGAAGCCACCATCGTCTTAGGTCTCATTACCCCAAATTTTTTTATTTATCCTTTGAAAATTATAATAATTTTTTCTTCAATAGTGAAAGCCATGTGTCTTTCATCAGTCGAGCAACGCTCTCGTTCTTTGCACTCGAAGCAATACCCCCAAGGGTAGCTAGACTTGGAACTGTCAAAGGGGCGTTAAATTTCCCTAATCACTTTGTTTTCACTTGACGAAAATTAATTTTTAATTACTTCTGGCGACCCCTTAGCAAGATTGCCCTTCAATCCGTGCAAAGACCGGTAAATGCATTCAAGTTTTAATCGAGTCCACTTCTTTAATTAATTGTTGAGGTGACCAAACAAAATTTTCTTTAAAACCCAATTCCCATTAAGGGAAAAGAAAAACTACCAAGCAATTTAAAGACTACCACTCCACAAACAATCTAGGAAACCCAGTGAAGTCCCATAAACAATCCACTACATCTCATTTTTACATTTCAAACAAGAAAAGATCATGCATTTCACATATAAGTAAAACAAGGGCCAACCCAATGGATAAAAACAATCAAGCTTATGAAAATTTAGTTAACTTTACATCTCGTATCATTTGACTTTAAAAATCAATCGTCTTTAGGTTTGAAATATAGTTTCCCTTTCTTACACCTCTATCCTTTTCACTTAAACCGAATTAATACTAGGGGTTAAAATTTCAAATTTTCATTTTGTGACACCTCCGTGCTTTTACCCCTCAAGGGGTTTGTTTTATCATTCCAAATGTCATTAAGGTAGCCCTAGGGTAGTCCCTTCCAAATCCGTAAGTTCATATAAAGATAAAAATTTATAATATTTTTAGGGTTTTAAAACTTTTTTTAACTAAAGGATGCTGCTAAAAGCTTTTCCCTCATGTCTCAAGAGAAGCAAGAGGATATAAATTTCATTAAAACAAGGGTTTTATCTAATTTTTTTAAAATTTTATCATAAATAAATTTTATAAAAATAAAAGGAAAAAAATGTTGTCAAGTATATATACATATCCAGAATAATTTGATAGTTATATAATGTTTTAAAAATATTCTTTTTCATTATGCATACTTACTCGTAGCTTAAGGAAAAAAATTAGGGGGTTTTTATATTTTAGTTTAGTTTGAAAAAACAATTTTAATTTTGGATTAGGCCATAGAAAGCCGGCAAAATTGGTGAAGTGCTATCTTTTGATAGTGTATCAAAACCCCCAAATCCAATTTTCCTCTTAATTAAAAAATGTCATTTATAACTTTTCTCATTACCAATTTCTTCGAAACTTCTTTTCTAAACTCATTAAACCCCACTATATAACTCAAAATTAATAAAATCACACCCAAATTATAACTACAACCAAGCAAGTGAATTCACATACAAGCATATAAACACATAACACAACATTGTACATATCATTAAGTTTCCCACCACCTGTTTAAGGTCGTCATAGTTCTAACCGGATTGAGCGATTCCACTGGTAACCCCTTTTACTTTCCTCTTAAAATCAGTGTCCTTCTACAATGCTTCCTCAACCAAACCATAGAAAGGCAGCATCTCCACTTGACTTTGGTAGTTTTCTTAGCAGCTGATATGTGTACTCTACTTGCTATGCGTTTGATGGGAAGGTGTGAAGTCTCCTCCTTAAGAAACTTTAGGCGAGCCGGATTTGAAACGTTAAACACTTCTTCAACGTGATTTCAATACAGGTGTCTAGAAGGAATGACCTTCTTAGGAATCATTGCTTCCAATACCTCAAGTTACTGTGATCGACTATCTACTTTCCTTGTGTGGAAGTCGAGCAATGGCACTCTTCGACTTGCCAAATCCGGAATTCCTTCTTCCATGTAGATAAGATACCCTTGGGAAAGACAACTAAAGGTTTACATTAGGGTATTTAGCCAAGAATGATCTTCCTCAACATCCTTTGAACATTCATTGCAAAATTCATTTCATTCTAAATATTCCTCAGGCCATCATTCTTAGATGTTGCTGAATCATTCCCTTCACCATCTATACCAACATAGACGCCTCTTCCGTTACATGAAGCATCTTTGAACCTTTCGTTTATCAATTTATCTCTAATATTTTCCAACGAACTACTGTAAGAACAACCCATAGGATTTGTAGTCACTAAAGGTTTCATATTACCTTCTTTCTTATCTCATTTGTTGACATCTCCACCTATAAGGTTCCCGTCCTTCTTACTGGTTTTCATCCTCACTCATGCTTTGTCACCATACATACACTAGCCACTCTTTATACACATAAGTTTTTACTTACTCACATACTCAAGATCAATACCTTCTTGCCTTTATTTTTTTGGCTCTTCTTCTCTTTTCCTCACCCTTCCTTCGTCTTCAATTTTCTCCTCCTTCTTCTAACTTTTCCTCTTCGATTTTCCTTTTCTTCTTCCTTTCTACTTCATGTCTCCTACTCACCGAACCCCAATTACACACCTTACACACACACTACGCACATACACCAGCAAATTCCCACACACCACGTACACACACTAACACATACATATACACAATCATACATGCACCTAATTACACGCACACATCGCTGCACTTTGCAATCCTCTTTTCTCCTCAAGCCACATGCCACACACACACCACTAGTGCATACATACACATATACTCTGCACACACCTCACGCCACCGATACGCACATACATACATACTCCACATACACCATACACCACTGACACTCTGCATATACTATACACCATTGATACACACATACACATATACTCCGCCTACACCATACACCACCAGCATGTACATACACATATACTCCGCACACACTACACATGCCTCCATACACATACACACAAATCTACACACACCACACACCATCAGTGCATACATACACGCTCACGCACACACCACATACCTGCACACACACACACACACACACCTTCTATACACATACACACATATCCGCACACACCACATACCATCAACGCATACACACACATTACCCACACACACCACACACACCTTCCATACATATATACACATAACCCACACACACCACACACCAATCGACACGTATACATATATCTTGCTCCTTCTTCCCTTCCCCCTCCGCCCTTGCTTTCTTTCCTCCTCCTTCGAATGCTGCTATTCCTATCGTGGTGACCATTGTCTTGTCGTCGTGGTTGTTATTTCTACTATTGTTGCAGCTATGGTTGTCGTCGTTGCTACCATTGTTGTTGCCGCTGTTGTTGCGATCGTGGGTTGTCGCCATTGCTATTGTCGTTGTTGTTGCGATTGTGGTTGTTGCCATTACTGCCATTGTTGTTGCCGCTGTTGTTACAGTCATGGTCATCACCGTTGCTGCCGTTGCCATTGCTGCTGTTCTGTTGCTGTTGCGATTGCTGTTCTCCCCTTCACACACACACATAAGGTTGCAACAGGGCAGCTCCTACACCTCAACGCACATACAAACACATCGCAGCACTAAATGTGTCCCTCCTCATTGAAACATTACTCCTCACACGCCTTACACGAAACACCAACCACCTGGATAGAGTAGCCACCACGACCTAACCAGGGTAAGGCTTGTATTCTCAAATCTTAAGACAGAGTACTACAAGCCTCGTGCATAGCCACTGACCCCACTTCCCCCTCTTCTTTGCTTTGCCAATCGTTGTTGATCACCTAGTTGCCTAGACGTTACTGGTTCACGATCTAGCGAGTCTTCGTATGAGGAGGTGTGTTGGCTTCAAGCTTGTTGACGAGGAAGATCTCGCCAATTGTTCATCCTAATCACTGCCAGCATCAATGGCATAATCATCTAAAGAGAAGGAAGGGAGATTTGGGGGAAATGAGAGGGAAGAAGAAGGAAGGAAGGAAGGTGGAAACGTGGGATAGGGGAAGGGCAGGGGCGGAAGACGCGATCCGGGAGGAGAAGAGAAGAAGAAGAAGAAGAAGGAAGAAAAGAAAAAGAAAAGGAGGAGAGCCGAGACAATTTTTTTTTTTTTTTTTGTTCACAGTTATGTATATATATACATTTATATATTATATTATATTATAATTATTTCTATTTTAATATTTTGCATGCTTACAAGGATATCTTTAAATTTTGTATTTTTAGCATTTTATTACGAAAGCTTATGTCTAAGCTAATTTGATTTATTCCGGGTGTCAATATTCACTTTAAATTTTTATTTGAATTTCTTAAATCTATAATTTCAATTAATTTCATTATTTAACCCAATATTTTTTTAAAAATTTTTTTTTGAGAATTTATTCGTTTAATTTAAATCACTGAACTGAAGTTAAGACTTACAATTTTTTATTTCTCTATTTATATCCCCATATGTATTTTTTTTAATTACTCCTTTTCCTAAATTTTTTAGAAATATTTTTCAAAAAAATTAAATTGCTACTTCTTTTATCTCTTTTTTTTTTTTTTTGCAAGGGTTGTTCTTTCCAATTGTTTATTTTTAAAACCTATTATTATTGAAAATTTTTAAAAAATAATATTCACGCTCGTAAGTTTTTAATTTTCGTCGTAAATTTTCAAAATTTTTTAAAAACGAGATTGTCATTTTTCGCTATCCCAAACCCAAAAGTATTTTTCATTTTTTGCTTATTTTTTTAAATTTTTATATATTTTTTGAAATTTTTAGGGACATCACTAAATTACATAAAAGTTTTTATATATATATATATATTTATAATTATTTAAATATATGTTATAACGTATGTTTATGTTTCTTTTTACTTATACTATATCATCTAATGTAAAATTTACTTTCTGTACAGCTATAAAAAAAATAGATTTGTTTCACACACAACAAAACATAAAAATAAAAATACTTTATTACATGATTAAAACATTATAAAAACACATATTATAATAAGATTACAACTTGTATGTACATAGGCTATTATTAACAATTTATCAAACTTTTATATCTTTTTTTAAAATATGTTTAAAAAAATATTTATATCTAATGTTTTTTTAAAAGAAATTTTCACATACTTTTTCAAAAACCCCCCTTTTTTCAAAAGATATAAAGTTAAATAAAATTATAAAAGCACATTTGGGGACTTTTTTTAGCTATTTAGCCCTTTTTCTTTAAAATCATTCTACAAATAAATAAAAGAATAATGATCCCTTTTAGAAAAATAATCATTCAAACATGTTTCCAAACTAATTGTATAACATGGGGGAAATTGCAACTATTTTTTACCCTTATCCTTATTGTAAAAAATTGTTTTATAGTTTTATTATATGTAATGCTACAATTTGTCCAAATTTTTAAAA